>JASSUY010042008.1:0-33817 GCA_032466535.1 Forpus xanthops
TCCTTGTGGCCCTCCTCTGCACTTGTTCCAGCAGTTCCATGTCCTTTTTATGTTGAGGACACCAGAACTGCACACAACACACCAACTGAGGTCTCACGAGAGCAGAGTAGAGAGGCAGTATTACCTCCCTTGACCTACTGATCATGCTCCTTTTGATGCAGCCCAGAATACTGTTGGCTTTCTGGGCTGCAAGTACCATAATAGACTTTTTAATAAAAGATCCAGTAAAGCTTCTCATGAGTACCTCTAATCCCTCTCATATTTGTCTAATTTGGTTACATCTTCCTTGTTCCTATTGTTATTTTTTGTAATGCAATAGCATCTATAGATCTCATGCAAGATCAGGGGCTTGCTGTGCTAGACACTGTGTAAATAGAAAGTGAGAGACAGTCCCTATCCCTAAAGCACTCCTAGTCTAAATAGACCCAGTAGGAAAGGAAGCAGAAGCATGCAGCACTTAAGTGATTTCTCCTGAGGTCACACAGCAGTTCATTAGTAGTTTGGGGGAGAGAAGCTGGCCCTTCTATTGCCCTTGAAAAATCTCTTACGTACACTTCTCATATAGTGATTGAAATTTTCTTAAACATTTACAGTTGTAATGCTGCCCTTACTTGGGTTTGTGTGTAGTGTGTTAGCAATTTACTTGCCACAAAGCTGATCCCTGCTTTTGTACATCAGTGTTAACAAACTGTAAAAGTGACTTCTTTTGTCATAAAAATCCAGCTTCATCAAAAGGGAAGTCATTCTTTTGTATTTTGCTGTTTTTTAGAGGTAATAATATTTCGCCTCTACTGGTGCCTGTTGCACAATTTCCAGATGATGCTGCTGACTGAGCTCTTCCTCCAACTATCCTTGCTTTAAGCAGTTTCTATATAGATGTGGCCAGTGGTAGTATTTTGGTTAAGTGGAAGAGCTAGTTGCTTTAGGATGTCCCAAACTGTGATAAACCTGAATGTATCTAACTTGCAATACTAACTGAAGTCACTTATGTAATATGATTTTGAACCATTTTCAATATCCCTTAGCATTCCCTGTAGGATTTTGTTGTTCACAAGTACAATTTCATTTGCTATTTTGTTGGTTCTCTGTAAGACTTATCAGGAAGCAAGGAGAGTTGGTTTTTGTTTTATTTTTTACTGGGATCATGTAGTGTGTTGTTATGATATGGCATGGACTATAGGTAATTTTGCATCTGTCTGTGTAATGATGGTTTTTAGCTCTTTTATGTGATATTGAAATACAGCTTGCCTGCCTGCTGGGCCTCTAGTATTATTATTACCTGATAAGTGGAGTTTTTATACCAAATATTTTCAAAACTCGAGCAATCTGACCTAACATTAGCCCTGTACTAGTGTGGGATTGAACTGTACTTCCAACAATTTTTTGGAAATATAATTCTGTGTGCAATTGTGTATAATTCTGATTTTAGTAGAGGCCAGGCCACTTCATTTTCACACTTTTTCAATAGCTTTGCCTGAAAGTCATCTAACTCTGAGGGAGTGTAATGTTAACTGTTCTTTCAATACAGCATTTACAAGCAGCTTAGCCCATCTTTTTGCTTTGCTCTTTTTTCTTTAAGGAATACCTGAGGGATAGCTGCAAACACAAGGCAAGTCTTTCAGCTTCAGTTGGTGGGTAGACCCACAACTTTACTTCTTCAGCAACTGAAGAGAAAGCACTGACATTGCTCACATTTCTGAGTTCTAGTAGGCTTACCCATGTTTCTCACTTTGTCTTTAGTGACCTGAAAACATGTTGCAGAAGAGGTGACATACCTATGTGGTAGATTTATAAGCCTGACATAGAAGGACAAGGGTATGCTACCTACAAATTGCAGTCTTCCTTATTGGCTCACTTAAGACATGTTGCTGACATCATAGCTTCCCAAACAAGGATTTTTCTGATTAAAGACTTCAGAAGAATGCTAGAACATTTTCTTTAGAAGCACTTCTGTCATTGCCATGTATTCTTTTTTTTTTTTTCCCCTCTCTCATACTACTATATTATCAAGAAAGTTTGAATGAAAAAGAGACTTTTTTTATCTGAAGAGTTCATCTTATTCTGGTGACTGCTTCCCACCTGAAGCCTTTAATTGCATCCACAATACCCATCTGTGAAATCTCACACAGAGGATTGTGGTTTCAGGTGAGTAACAAGCAGTGGGAGCATTTGGAATCCCAGAAAACAAAGGTACTATTCTCATGCAAATCTGTCTCCAAAAAGAAGGAAAATATATTCAGCACTCCTTTGGTGAAACCTTCTGATCAAGAAGTCAAAGACACAAAGTCAGAAGTTTCAGCAATAGGGTTTCCACAGCAACTCTAAACTTGGCTGCCTTGCTGCATTTTTCGTTACACTTTCAGCTTTTCTGTCTACCTCCTATCTTGATTTGCTACTGTGGATGACCTGTAACATTTGAGGAAAATGAAAAGTTTATATTCTCAATTTCTGACACAAATCCATCCTCTGTTCAGCAACATGGCTTAACTTTGCAAACTATGAGCACACGAATATATATATATATAAAAAAAAAAAGACAACCCTGAAGTTAAATTTCTCTGGGAACTGTACTTTGAACTATCTGACTTCTGCAGATCTAAAAAACATGTGCAATTATGTTGCATGGATAGAAAGCTTTTGTATTAAGTTTCTTCTTCAGTACTTTTGGGGTTTTATGTAATGGGAAAGTACATACTCTGTTCATTGCAACTTCATTTAGTTTGCATTCAGCCTCTTGGACAAGAGTAAGGCCTCTGAGGGCAGAAGAACCCTAAAGCAGCCAAAGTCACTGGGAAAGTTGCACAAACATTTATCTAAATTGCTAGCCTAAATGTCAGTTCAGCACAAAGTTTACTTGTGCATGGAATTTCCATGTGCACACTAGTTCAGAATTTTAAGCCCCAAATCAGTCAGTTTTCTTGGAGCTGACTTTGCAGTGCACTTCCATGTGTGAAGAAGGGCACACCCTTGGATACTTCAGGTTTTCCTTCAGAGCTGAAGCTGGTTAGTACTTGAACTATGTAGCTAGTCAACCTTTAAGTGTTTCAGTCTCCCATCTTCGTTAGTTCAACCCAGGCAGTTAGTTTTCCCACCACTTCAGCCATAAGAACGGTCAATCTGTTTGGTTTAGGATAATTTTAATGGCTGTGCAGGGATGCAGATTTTAAATTAATAAAACAACTAAAGCTTTCCTACTGTGACATTATTTTACTGCACTGCATTTTACTTGCATAAAAAAAATCTTAAAACATTAAAATTGCAGTCACCTGAAACAAATTGCAAAAGGCAAGCTAAATCAGGTATGAAAGACTGTACTAATGAATACATTGTATTGTGTGAACTTTCTCCATTCTCTGCTGAACATAGCGCAGTAGGTAATACCTGAATATATTTTCATTTGTTCTGAAAACTCAAGCAATCCTATTATAGTGCATATGCGTAGATGCTTAAATTAAGTTTGTGAACATATCAAACATATGGCATTTTCTAATGTTTCTTGATTGATGCTACCACCCTAATATTATTTCTTTTAAACTTTATCAATTCTTTCTGTTTCTGGAATGTGCTTGCTGTTGTTCAATAAACAAACAAAAAATACCCTAACAGTAATGACTTGGTGGTATCTCACTCAGAGTTAAGACTTTACCTACAAAACTGTTACGTGGCCCAACACCAGAAGAGGTGGAGACACAATCTTTTCTAACAGCTGTTTTCACTCTCCTTCCCCAGCTTGTGTCCCTGGATTTTTCCAAACGTTTTTTGAGTCTTCCCCATTGCTGGTTCCTCATCCCAGTCTATCCTCTCTACCTCACACTTGGTCTAGTTTACTTTGACAGAGGCTTTATCTCCTTCCTATTGCTGTGTCTCTCTGTCTCTATGACTCCACATTCTCCTGCCAGAGACATGTTCCCCACTCTATATTTCCCAGGAGCATAAATACAAAAACCCCAATGAAGAAACAAAGTGCCCTAATATCTATTAGGGGTGTGTGTTCAGGAAATAGGAGGCTTACTATAGTCCAAATCAGAAGTGGATAAACATGTATTGCTGAATTCATCGTGGTCTTTCCTGGCTTACCAGATTCTATTGTATTAGAAAACAGGGAGCATTAAGTAGAGATCTGTTATTTAGACGTCTGCCTAAAAATCAGGCAATATAAGTGGATTTCTGGTATTCTTGATACTTTTGGGGAACTAATGGGATGGCCCTTAGATTGCTGTGTTGAGAGTTGATATATGAATTATTAAGAAAATAGTGTCAAATCTGAAAACAACAAAAATATGCATCCTCCCAAAAAAGAAACCCCAAAATATGCATCCTCCCCTCCAACTTGAGTCTATGCCACAGACCATGAATTTGTCTGTACTGTTCCCCTGTCACCCTTTGTCTGAAACATCTACCCGCTGCTGGGCAGCTACTTAGTGTCTGCACCACTGACACCTTTGAAAAGCCATTTAGCAGCCAGATGTGAAGGATTTCTCTAGGGCAGAGCTGCAGAGAAGACCAGGGAACAAGCTTTGGCAACTGGTGTTTAGGGGTGGTCAAGGCCAGCCAATGTGAACAGAGTAGGGAGCAGGAACTGCAGATGTATGGTGAGAAGCTTGCTCTCATGGGAGGTGGGATCTGGCCAAGCTGAACAAAATGCTGTGAGTGAGGTGTGAGGTTTGCTAAAGAGGTGTCTGCAGGTATGCTGAGCATGTGGTAAAACTAATTCTGAGCTGGTAGTGATTCAAGCTCACCTGACCGTAGGTCTTTTGGTGGGGATTTAGAGAAGGAAGAGGGAGAGGAAACAGAAGACATACAGGCACTGCCAGCATCCCTGTGCACTGCCTAGAAAAACTGTTAATATTGTGCATGTGATTTGGGGGCTGTTTGGAACCTTCCTGAGGCAAGTTTACTGACATTAAAGAGACTTTTGTGAGGGCAGAAATGGTGGTGCAGAACAGGGCTCTTACTCAGCTACCCAGGAGGCTTCCACGGTGGGTGGTAAGCCATTGGGAGTCGCCAGATGGCTGCTGAGCTTGTGATTAAGGTGTTGGGACACCCAAAGGAGTATGTTTGAAAATACATCTTGGACCACACATCATTCTGAATACAGCATTACTTTTCTGTTTTGTGAGGAGTCAGATTTATTAACAATTTGTATGCTTGAAGCTTTGTGTGCTGGGTAACACACCCTGCTCTCATTACAGTTAATGGCAATAGGAAATATGCACATAACCCCCTGTGTACTGCCAAGGCAATTTGGCTCTAACATTATAAGTTTCTAGGAAACAAATCGTATATGTAAGAAAATAAAAAGCTTACATCTTGACTTTATTTCACCTTAAACCTCAGTGTTTAAAAAAAGGTTAAACTACTTGGTATTAATCAAATCAAGCTGGTTAAATTTGCCTTTTAGATATCTGAAATGGAACTGTTTTATAGCTTGAAATATTGTTTTTTTAGGAAGATAAAGTTTTGAGAACCTTTGACTGATCTCTATTAAAATATTTTATTGCAATTTCATTTGCCTGAACAAATATTTTTGGAACATTAACAGAAATGTATGGCATAAATTTCAATGCCTATCATATAATTTCATGTACAAATATTTATATACATGGTCCCAGGGAAGTTAAAGATGTAATGTTTTTATAGAAAATATACAATGCAGCATATACTCTCCATACAATATATAGTATCTAAAATGGTAGAAGAGAGATATTTCAGTATGTCCAGGAAAAAGAATCATTGAATAGTTTGTCTTGGAAGGGACATTAAAGATCATCCAGTTCCAACCCCCTGCCATGGGCAGAGACACCTTCCGGTAGACCAGGTTGCTTTAAACCCCATCCAACCTGGCCTTGAACACTGCCAGGTGTGGGGCAGCCACAGCTTCTCTGGGCAACCTGTGCCAGGGCCTCACTACCCTCATTCTAAATAATGTCTTCCTAACATCTAATCTAAATCTCCCTTCAGTTTAAAGCCATTCCCCCTTGTCCTGCCACTACATGCCCTTGTAAAAGGTCCCTCTCTAGATTTCTTGTTGGCCGCCTCTAGGCACTGGAAAGCTGCTCTGAGCTCTCCCTGGAGCCTTCTTTTATCTAGGCTGAACAAGCCCGGCTCTCTCAATCTGCCCTCATAGGAGAGGTGTTCCAGCCCAATGCTAATCTTCTCTGTATCATTCCAATTTTTGTATATGTGCTGCTGAAGCGAGCTTAGCTTTCATTTAACATGCTATTGATACATATTAGCAAACAGGATTTTTATTTTGTAGTACTGATAAACCAAGAAATCCAGATATAGGACTAAGGAGATAATTTTTATGATTATATAACATCACAGTCACTGCAACTGTAGGAATTCTGAGTTACAGGAGGCATCCTTTGTCTTTAGTCACTAAATCTTCTATCCCACACATCATCCATTCAGACATATTTCTTTTCACAGTAAACAGTCATAGGCTGCTATTCACTGGGTACTTGAGGGGAGGTTTGCAATGCAAAGTAAACACAGCTCTGATTCAGTGATTCAAGCCTTCACCCATCTCCTGCCAATGTTGTTATATCCCAAACCTGAATTTAAGTCCCTCTGACCCTCAACTAGAAACTTACCAGCAGCCTAAGTTCAGTGCAAGGAGATGAGTCCTGCCTTACATTTATATGTACTATAAATAGCACTTAAGTGAGCTTACAGACAGCCAATTCAAGTACCCTCATTCTCAAATCAGTGTAGGCTGTTTTCACTAATTTCCCCTCCTTCTCTGCCAGATGCAGTTACAAGACAACACTTGGTTGTCAAACCTGCCAAGTTTCACCTGCTTTTTCACAAGCTGTCAAGTGCCTGTTGTAGCATGCAGAGTCACTGAGTTGAAATAATAAGTCAGTCTGAGGCTGAGCCAACATAACAGCTCACTGCTACTGACAGGGGCAGGTCCTGCTCCAGCTGCACACCCCTTTCCTCCCTCCTCTACAGATTGTGTGATATCGTTCTGAGCCAATTCAGATAGCTACATCAGCCCAAAAGCAGTTTGACAAAACCTATGAACTGTTTCTGCCAGGTCAGTGCAGTGAATTGGCTTAATGCGCCTGAGGAAGTGAGAGGCAAGTGCCTTTCTTAAAGGAGAAAAAGAAGTTCTGTTAGAGTTTTAACATAGCTCTAGCACATAACTAGTAGAGAATGAGCAGGACCATGGCTTTATGCAAAAAGAGTGAGAACAATGTGTTAACAAAGCCAAGCATAACAATGTGCTGTCCTCTCATCTTGCAGGCCAGTTAAGTGGTGTGTCACAGAGCAGCATTGTTTGGCTGCTCCCTAAGGGTGTGTGAGCTGGGATCCATGGATGACTCCAGCCCCAGCAGTGCCCTCACCAAGGGCATGTCCAAATATATCTGGGTCCATTTACAGCCAGAGGCAAGGAAAGAGCCAGAGCCAGGACCCAGAGGAAATGGAGTCAGAGACAGGACCGGGGAGAAGGAGGCTACAATGTGGGTCTGACGTCCATCCAGGGAACAAGACCAAAGACAAATGCACCTACAGCATAGCTCTGGCAGGAGCTGGGCTGAAATGGGGATTCAGAACCCCATGGTCTAGGGTGAGGGGAGGCCTTGGTAGGCCTCATCAGGGCCACGAAATGCCTCTTAATGTCCTCAAGACCCTGAAACAGTGGTGGCCTTCCTAAAGTGATGCTGAATAAGGCTAATCAGTCAGCTACGAGTTTTTTTTCATGTGCTAACTTTCTTTTTATTTAATTACTTATTTTGGAAATAGAAATTTGGGCACAAAAAACCTTTGGCAGGTGGACTCTGAGCACTAGGACAGTGGATACATGTCCTGACAACTTGAAACACTCTACATCTGAACTACTTGCAGTAGTTCACCTCTTCTTCCTTCCTCTTGTTGTCCCCCACCAATCACTGCTGCCACCTGCCCTGCAAAGGTGATTTTGCTAAGAGAAATTATCCAGTGGAAAAGGCCTCCCCTTCAGGGTTAGTTTTTTGACAGACAGTCTACTTTAATATATTCTGTGACATTCAGTGGTCTTTGGGTATGCCTTTGCATTGTTTTATTTTGCAAGCAGCTACGATTCTTTTTTTGCAAATTGGATCCTACTGTGTGATCAGGTCAAATGCTGTCATTCATTGGGGTAAGAGCTGTTGCAGTTTTAATTCCGATGCTGATATTTCTTTAACCTTGGTGTGTGTTTTTTGATCATTAATTTACCAACTGTTGGATTTTTATAAAGGAATTACTGTAAATGTAGAAGCGTACGGGGAAGTTAGAGCTCTTGCTAGAAATCTGAAAGCAATTGGAGGAGATAGGATAAGGACTCTCCAGAACAAACGTGTCCCAGTACTCCATAGGTATTTAGGAGTTACTCAGGAGATATTCATATTCACATGAAATCTGCAGCATTGGAGGAGTAGGGAGCTGTTAACTTTTTTGCTCAAGGATAACACTAGGTTATTCCTAATGATTTCAAGATTTCAGATTGTGATTACTGTAGAATTTCTTCTAAATCAGAACTGAATAGGCTAATCTGAATATACTTCTTACTAATGAGTTCAGGACTGTGACGTCGGGCAAAAGAAATAACCCTAAACGCTTTGAGGACCATTAACTTTAATGTTTGCCTGGTGACAAAAGAATAGTGCAGGCTGTGTGTCTGGGATTTACAGTGCAATTTTTTTTTCATAGTGTGATGACTTTCATTTGGAAATATTAAAATCCTCAAAATTAGTAAGTGCTGCTAGAATGCACGCTTAAATATTCCATGCAAAACTTCTCAGTTTACTTCCCATTTCAATTTTTCAGTGGCAGATGTTAGGGAACAGAGCAAAGCCTACATTAAATGAGCAGTTACTGATTCTTTTTTTTAATGTATTTATGCTTCTTAGTCTGTCACAGTAGTTGCTGGTTTATTTTTCTCCCATGTAAGATATCAAGGTAATGGGTTTTGTTTCACAAACACAAGATTCTTTCAAATTATGTTCAAGATTCAGTCTGATTTTGTTCTTGAAGTCTGATTTTTACCCCTTTTTTCAATACTCTGTAGAAACTTGGCTTCTCATAGGTATATCTGATTTTTCTATCCCTCATTTAAAAATCCTGCATTTGGGTATACTCTTCTTGGAAAGGGTTAATTTCACCCCTGCTGATATTATATGACTCCATTAGTTATTAATGCAGTCAACTTATAAACACAGTTTAGGGGGTACTGGCCTTGGAAGAACTTTCCAGGAGACCAATACATCAAATCAATTCTGAAGTCCTTTGACCTCAGGATAGAATTACAGGTTTATAATTTACTCAACACTTACATGACCCAGAGAACAAAGGATTACCAAGTCAGTCAAAACTAAATTACTCTTGACCTTAAATTAGTCATTTTCATGCTATTAAAACTATAGCTAACTCACTTGATATTATTTTGAGATTATAAATCAGGTTTGTATTTTTCCATATTTATGCTCACAATCTAGAGCTATACATACACTTTAATGCATATTTAATTATTTTCTGAAAGTTAGCAAACGGTTTAATCCATGGAAGGGTATTAAGTGTTTTTATTTATACTCATATATATGTGTCTCTAAAATGCCCAATACTCTTGTGAATAAACTGAATATAAGTAATATAGATCACCATGTTATAGCTGATAAGGTTGAGCAGTAAGAATCCTGTAGGATGTTGACTGCTGCCTATTACTGCTTGAGAGATTCTTCAGTTCTTACTCAGGACAGGATCAGCTCTATGTATGTTTGGCACCTGAGGCATGACAGAGTAGTTTGTGCTGAGACAGCATACATTGTTAACAGTATTCAAACCTTTTTTCAAGCATGCAAAAATAGTGAGGATGAAGAAATGAACATTCTCCCAACATCACTTTTAATTGCATAATGAGAGTACTGTTTTGCAAACCTTAATTTTGAGCACAGCTTGGTACCCGTCTGCAGCCCATGTAGTTCAGTGTAATAACACAGGTACAGAATTATTTTGATGTGCAGGTTTGCAGAATCAAACCTTTCATTAATTCTGATCCGATCTTAGCCTATGCAGGTATTTCTCATTAGTCATTTGGAAAGTTCACTAATTCCTGCTTCTGTAGGTGCTTCATTCAAAGAGCTGGTTTTGAAGGTGCAGGAGAGGTGTGTAGGTGTGTAAAACACTTTCAAGGTTTAATGAGGTGCTTGGCATGGAAAACTGCAGTTCCACAATATGACCTAAGATATTTCAAAAGCAGTATGCAGAGATACTGTATTTTGTAAAACTTCCTGTGCATTTTCAGTGCCTCGACAATACAAAAAGAGTTTTCAAGAGTCTCCACAGCCTATAATAGCTGTGTACCCAGGATGCCTCATATAGAAGCACCAAATGATGGAATTTGCTTTGGACAGAAATAAGGTCTTCACTGCAACTTTTTGAAAGCTTCCATTTCTGGAAACTGCCCTCATATCAGGCAGACATGACTTCCTGTAAGCCAGAAGGAGGCATCTTCAGACTGTATTCATAAACTCAGTGTTTGAATGCATTTTATTTTTTTAGGCCAACTTAGGTCTTGACATAACATAGACCAGAGCTGCACTCTGGTCAACCAGGAATAGAGTCTTTAACAGGCACTGCAGTCTTGATTGGAAGACTATCACAGGCAATCTATCACATAATTTAAGTTAATGGTTAATTTGTATTTGCTTTGTAGAGATTGGGTTTGGTGATACTTTTTGACTTTGTATGTACACCAGAGCTGAGCTGAAAATTGTTTTGGTCTGGTTTGTTTTTCAATTGCATCTTCTGATCCAAATATTTGAAAGAAAAATATTCTCTTTGGTTTGAATGAAAATGAACATTTTTCCAATTTTTTCACAAAACTAAAAATGTGGTTTCCGTTGGTGGGGATTCAAATATTTTTTTTATTTGACTCAAAAAGAAACCTTTTTCTTCTGCAGACATGCAATAATAACAGAGAATTAGAATTATGAAGATCCTAGAAAAGAAGGTGTACTGTCATTTAATATCATGATGGATCCACATTATGAGAGGCTTAGGTTCAATTATTTGCTCAGTTTAAAAGGAACGAGATCACAGAATATTCTGGATTTGGAGGCCAAGGTATAGCATCCCATTCATGCTCTTCCATTGCAAAAGGAAACACCTGCAGAGACAGGGACTCGCCTTAACCACGAAACTGGAGAGTTGCTTATGTTCTTTGGCTTGGTGGATATTTAGTTATTCCATGTAAAGTGGGGCAAGTCTGGCTGAGAGAAAAATGGCAGAGCTTCAGCTGCCAGTGCTCTTTTTCTCATAAATGAGGAAGAAGTAGGAGAAAGAGGAGGAGGAAGGTGTTAGAAATAAGATTTGAAGAAGGACATTAACCAAATCCCAGGTTGATGGGTAATCTTCTTGCTGGTTTGCTAGGTAAAAATCATCTTCCACAGTTCTGTGAATAACTTACCTGCTTTACTCCAGTTCCTTACATTTTGAATGTGCAAGTAATTGTGTGCTCCTACATGTTACCTTATAAAATTCATGATGCATTGAAAATATGTTTTCAGAGTAAGGATGAATACAAACTAATAACAGATGTAGCATAGACATATCCTAATGTACAAATATGTATAGACGCTTGTTTTGAAAAGCAATTTTCATATTTTATTTTCAGTCAGTCTCTGAGGATACTAAAAGTTAGCTCTTTATTCTATCCTTAGCTCTCTGCATAGTCTGTACAAGCTGAGAGGCCTGAGGAGTGTTTGGTATTGAGATGTACATGGACAGTTTTGGCAGCCAGGAACAGAGTGGATGGTACTGTGTGCTGTGCATCAAACTGAACATTTCCTGCAATGTGCTGGAGAGACATGCACCCTCTCTGTAACAGATAAAGAGCTGATTTAAGGACTCTGTGATTGAAACTGTTCATCTCTGACCTAAGATTTCCACATTAAAAAAAAGAAAAGAACCCACCCTGGTATTTATGAACAGTTTGCCTGTATCTGTTCCCTTGAAGAAAGATATTTTGCTTCAGATAAGTGATAGTATCAGGTTAAGTTGATTATCACTTGTGAAACTCTATAGTTCACGGAAATTACCAGCTGTCACTTAGACTCAACTGATTCACTCAGTTCTTAGATGCATGTGGTTACTGTACTGAGAATAAATCTAAAGATGGTTTTCTGTAGTATAAAATGGCTTTATTTCCCCTATAGTTCTTACAGCATGATGCTTGAAAATTTGAGAAAATTTGAAGTAGTGATAATAGGAATTCTAAGATGGGGAATGGTGTTTAAACTTGAGATTAGTGGGACTCCGTGGTTGAGAAAGCTGGTAATAGGAGAGATGAATTGGTTTGTGTTAAACGCAAATGAAGTGGATTATGTTCAAAATTGTTTCTGTCAGATTCCTGGTTTGTCAACCTCTGCTTCATGTCATGGAACTTAATCATCTTTGATTCATGGAGTGTTGTGTAAACATTTGTTGATTTCTATCTGTTCTGGTTTACACTTCTGCCCTGAGGTTTGCTTTGAGTTTCAAGTTTGGGCAAACTGAAATTGTTAAAGTAAATTCACTTTAAATTGCAGTGTTTCAAGTGGTTTTTTTTTGAATCCATGCCAAACCTCAGATTGTGCATAATTTATTTTTGCATAATTTCTAAGCAAAAAGATAAATTGTGTCAAGTTTGTTTGGAATGGGATTGAAGTTTATAGGTTTATGAACTTTTAGAAAACTAAGCCTGGAATTCATTATTAGATCTGTTCTATACTGTGAGGACTTGGTGGTGGATGGTGGATACTGGGAAAATTGTACAAAACTGTGCAAAAGAAGTATGTTGTCATAAAACAAAAAATATGTCAATATTTCAGCTTCAAATGGAGAGATGGTCATGATCAATTTCATTTCTTTGAGCGCTGAAATTTTGGGCTTGAGTACATGAATACTTTTGCTTCTGTCTCATTTCTGCAGAAAGTTCCTTCAGATCCAGAATAAAGCACATTGCTCAAGGACAAGATAAAACTAATTTTAGGCAACATTTATATGTCTGTTCCTTAGATAAAAAAGTAAAAGCCACTTCAGTGGGACTCTTTATAGCATTGTTCCCAGTTTTTATTTTATTCTTATACAGAACTTCCAAGAGGAGCCCTCAGATTGTTGTCAAAGAACAATAATTGGAAATGCGTCCAATGAAATAATGATCACTTTGGGCTTTGTTTTTGGTTTTTCTCTTTGAACATATTTCTGTATCTAGATCTTAAAAACAGCCTTCAGCATTGCTGACATAATTAATTGTTTGTATTAAGTGTTGTAATTACAGTAATTCAGGTGGTTGGCCACCTAAATGAGTGCATAATTATTTAGAAACATTTTTTATTTCAGTTCTGGCATTCTTATAGCCCATTTAAAGAAACCCAAGCAAAACACACACAAAAATCATCTGAGACTTTGAAGCACTGATACTAATAGCTATTATCCTTCTAATTAGATCACTTCATATGTGCTCAATACTATATGAATAGATACCTTTTTTCTTCTGTCAGACCTTTATCTGCTCATAACTTTCAGTGAACACAGACCTTTCAAGTGGAAGAAATTTCTTCAAAATAAAGTTTTTCTGTGAGAAAACTTTGAAGAGGAGAGGAAGTTTATTTCATTTTATAGCAGAAGGAGTTAAAACAAAATTTATTTGATGCAGGCACAGTTCAGAACGCTGCGATTTGTGGAAAACTGTCAAAGTCTATACCAGTATTTGAACTAGATCTGCCCAGGGTGGTCTGTTGTTTCATAGGATTCTTATCATGGTTGTGCCATTCTTTAACAGTAACCTGTAAACCAGTTTACATCTTTTCTAAGGCATGTGGTCTTCATTTTGCACCAGATGATGCAGTACAGAGTATATGTATTCAGGATAGAGTCCCAGTTACTGGGAGGAAAAATGGCATAAACAAAATAAAACGCATTAATTTTATAAGAGGATAAAATATTTCCTTTTTGGACACAAATATATATTAAAATAAGACAAAATGAAACATTATCATTTCAGGCTCAAATGTTTTCAGAATCTTTTGTTTCATAATTACTTTTAAAATATTTTTCCTGTGAGTTAGGATGGAAACAAAGGCAGGAAAACCAGAATTCCCCAGAGCATGAAGACACAGATTTCCTCACTTTGGAAAAAAAAAATGTTCCTGTTCTTTAATAGTAAGCCACAAGCGACTAGTATATGAATGCTTTCCTTCTGTGCATCCACTGGCTCAACTAAAGTTCAGGAAAAAATACTGCAAAGAGATAGCATCTTTTCCTGCACAATCTTTGAACAAAAAGTAGTTTCTCAATGAGCAAGTGAGAACTCTTGAAATAAGTAACTCAGCAAAACTTCTGGCTTCAGCAACAATTTTGCAAAAAGTGATGCTTGCAACTTTTAGATATTTATTACTGTAGTAAACTACTGATAAGCACTGCATGTTTTTCAGTATTAGGCAAGTGAGGCCTGTAAGATTTTTATGCATGTTCTTACGCGAGGTAGAGTGGTAAAATATAATGTCTGTGGCCACAAAAAGCTCCCTGTGAGGTTCTTTAGGTACAATCACTATTGCATGCAATATAGTTTATGGTCACTAACATTTTTCAAAAAGGAAGATCATTATTTTTGTCTGATTTTGGAATGTCAGTTCCTCTAATGGCAATGCAATATTTTTTCTGAGAAGTTTTCATATAGTTTATATAGTGGGCATGACATGTTGTGGTATGGAATACCTCTTTGGTTAGTTCAGGTCAGTTGTCCTGTCTCTGCTTCCTGCTCTCTTCCCCTCCTCCCTGGCAGAGCATGAGACGAAGAAAGTCCTTGGTCAAAGTAAACATTACTGAGCAGCAACTAAAAACATTGGTGTTATCAGCACTGTTCTCAGGCTGAAAGTCACACAGCGATGCACCAGCTACTAAGGAGAAAAATGATGGCTACTGCTGAACCCAGGACACATGTGTTTTTGACAAGACCTTTGAAAGGCAAATTTGAAGGTGATCAGATAATAAGTCAGTTTTAGATACAAGGCATTTAGGGGAGGACAAGATGATTTTATTATAAAATAGCTAGTTTCAGTGATTCCCACTGTCACAATCACATACTCACAAAGATGTGTGTACCTGAGCAATCCATCCACCATGTCTGTATCCCAGCTGCATGTATCCATGTGAGCTGCTCACAGTTTCTTGCAATTGCATGGTGGCCCAAGTAATGGTCTGTAGAATCTTCACTGTGTCTTCTGGGATCCCCTCAGGATGGCAACCAGGTGCCACTGAACCATTTTTGCCTTTGGGAGCTGAGAGTGATCAGGATCTTTTACCTATCCATGCTCTCCCACCTTTGGGAGTCATCAAGATTTATTCTCTGTACTCTATCTCCTTACTACGGTGTTGTAAGACTCCACCCCTGTTCTGTATTTTCTCAACATCATCTCTTTATGGCTGCAGTCCTTTTCCAGTCTAGGCAGAGGCAACTCCTGACCGTACCTGTTCCTCTGTGTTCCTGAATTGGGTATCTTCAAAAGCTGCTCATAAATGTGCTGTTACATTGATAATCTAGGCGTCACAATCCCTTGCCATCCTCACAGGGATTTTTGTGCTGCTTTTCCCTTTCTCAAACTTCCACACAGTCCTACCCATTCATTCTCCATTCCTGCCATCTAGGCATTTCCATCATGAATCTCTGTAATTGCTGATAGCATGACTTAAACAACAGGCAAAAAAATAACAATTAAAATTTTAGGGTTTCAATGTCTCCTTACAGTTCTCCAGAGAGCAGTACTCTCTTTTCCCTGCACCAGAGCCTGGTCTCCCTGCCAGGCCAGAGGCAATGCATCTGGTACTGCTGAAGGTCCCTGGGAGAAAGACAGGGTTGGAAAAGGCTAAAATTGCTGATACTCCAGTTGAACAGAGGAGCCTAGAAGCTGAATTCTGACAAATTTTAATAAAAAATAAGGCACTTTTAAACAGTATATAAAGGTCTTTATATCAAGGCCAGATGCCTTCCTGGAAAGTTACTTTAGTCCTACACAAGGTTTTTGGCTCAGGGCAAGGGCAGCTGTGTGAAATGCAGTATTTGTACTGTTGAGCAGGTCACGTTCATGATCTAATGGTCCTGCTTTCCTTCAGATGCTGTGGATGTCTTGCATTGCTGAGTATCTAGTGAACAGGAAGCTAATTCTTAACCAGATTGCTCAGGTACTCAGGAGAGGAGCACAGATTGTAAAGGTGGAGAGGGAAGAATGTTTTGGAGAATAGCTTCTACTTAGGGGGCAATGAGACGGTGATTTACCCCAGGTCTGCAGACCAGTCTCCCTTGTTCCTTATCATCACTGAGGGGAAAGCATATTGTCACTATTCTTTTTTTTTCCTGCTGAGACATACTATAAATAACATATGTGTTCATTTGAGACCTCTAGTTGCCTTAAAATCCTCAGTGAAGTAAGCCTCATGATACCTATATGAGTAAGGTTTTACGCTTACTTCATAGACATATGAGCAAGAACATAGCCAGGTAAAATGACTTGCATGAGAGACAGAGCCCAATTAAATCAATCAGTTCAAGGACCCAGGAGTTGTGTTTCCATAGCCCCTGCTGTAACTACTAAATCACAAAAGCTACTAAGAAAAGATCCTGCCAAAAGCTACTGGGTTTTTGTTTTTTAAAACCACAAGAAGCATTTTGCTCAATTCCATAGGGTCCCTCCCGAGCACTTGGTGCACATTAATTAATTACTTATTTTTTAAAAGAAATGTAAAACCTCAGGCAGTGCAAAAGCCATTGAAATTTTAATTCTCAGAAATATACTCTGACTTGACTGTTACCCAGCTCCTATTCAGGAAAGATAGAAATTAAGATTAATGACCCCATACAAACTGGCATTTCAGAGAATCAGTCTTTGCCAGGCATTATATTCTCATGACAGAAAATCACTGAGGCATAAATACGGCGCTCAGTCATTGGTGTATATTAACAACACCACGTTGTTCCCATAAATTCTGAATACAGTGAAGAGGAAAATGAAATCTTAAAGTTCATTAATTTGGGTTATGAGGTTCTTTAAAGTGAACAAACCAGAGCCTGTCGAATCAGGCTGTACCATTCTAGTTCCCACTGCACTGCTGTGAAGGCTATGCAGATTCCAGAAAGGCACCTCTTCTGCTGGGATGTTGTTTGAGCTTTGGGATGACTGTCTCTGCAATGCCTTTTACTAACTAGACATTCAGTTCTGTGGGCATTTTTTAAAAGGAAAATTGATGAAGACCAAGTCTTAAAGAGAGAGAGTGAAAAAGTACCTTTATCGACTTGGATTAGTGACTGTTGTGATATGTGGGGTAAAAACATGTCGTTGTTTGTCAGTGTTTGTCCACCTCCCAGGAAGGTGGTTGTGGCTGGAGCCTGTTTTCTAAGCAAATGAGAACTGGCTTGAAGACAAGAGCATTTCAACTATTGTGGCACCAGAAGTAGTCATGGTACAGTGCTAATACAGGAAGTTATTGTGGCAATTTCTAGAAGCTGTTTGCTCAGGGGGAAAAGAAAATTAAAAAAGAAAATATTTCTGTGTTTGTATTTCCACACTGAAAAGGCTTCCCTATGACATCATCTTGTTTGTTCGGAAACTGCAGGAAGAATGGAAGAAATAAAACGGCAGAAAAGAGACCAGGAACTTTTATTTTGCTGCCAACAAAACATAGAAGAAAGATGTAACCACAATATCCAATGGTTACTTTAGTTCTCAGAGACAGTTCAGCAGATGAATTGTTGTTCGAGGGCAGTTGGGCTCCCAGACACAAGAGCATTCTGTAGTAAGCTTAATTACTCATTTTAATTATGCATTTTAATTAGCAAGGGACTAACACAGAGCTTTTCTCCCACTTTCTCAATAAACCTACTTTGTGATATTACAGAGCAAACTTGTAACTGAAAGCTCCAACTGTCTACAGTTGAGAAAAACAAAGTTCAATGGGTTTTCTTTCTCATTAAATCACACTCAGGTTACATCTACCTCTCAGAAACTTTCTTCTTTTTTATGCTGTTCATGAACAACATCAAGAAAACACCCTGCACTACTACTTCTCCTACTGGTGTTTCCTCTACCAATATATTGTCTTGCCAGTTACTCCCTATAAATGATGTCCTAGCTCTTCCTCTTCTAGCAGTTTCTCCTCAGAGCTGTTCTGACCCTACTTTATCCGTCTTCCTTGTCCCAATCCCTATGAGCATTGCTGTAGGAAATCTGCTTTCTTTCTCATTCACTTCAGGAAAAAACAGGTTAGAGAGGCAAGTAAAAGCAGAGGCAACTGTGTTCTGGGATGAGTTCAGAAAGCCAGCAGCAGTGTACACAGTGATGGATAGATGGGAATAGCCACAAGATCTTCAACAAAACAACTAGATGTCAGAATGCAGCCCCCCATGAACATTTTACTTCTGTACTCTTTTCTGCTTTGCCTGGTACTATACCTGCTGAGGAGGGCTTTGCAGAATCTGCAGCATTCCTTCATAAATTGAGGCTGTCAGCAAAGCTTGGTGAAGCCTCCAGGCTGCTCTGAGAGAAGCCAACCCTAATTTATTTATAGTTTTGAGCCACACATGGACTTAAAAAGAAAAGGTTCAGATAAGGATAAAGGTAGAATAGAGCTGAGGATGTTTTAAGGTGGGATTGTGCTTAGGAATAAAGGAAAAAATAAACTTATGCCAACATTTTCTGAAATGTTCTCTCAAGTTTCAGTGCAAATAGCATTTTATAAAATTTCCATCATGTAAGTGGTGGAAATTTTCCAGAAGAATTTGTTCTTCACAAGGCTTTGACGAAATATAACAAGACTGAAACTTCTTCTGTTATATTTATGATATATTTCTCTGCTGCTCCTGGCTTGGGTTGAGCTCTGGAATCAGAATCATCGCCTGACATTTCCAGGTGTTTGCATGTCAGATTCAAGCTATAACCTTCTCTTAACTCAAGTGGTTTAAAAGGCTTGAGGCATTTTGTCTGGCTTTGCTTAGCTGCAGGCAGTACTAATTTTAAGTTTGCTTTATGGTTCTTGTGATGGGAACCATCTCCCTCCAGCACTTCTTTTGTCTCTGTCAGTAGAAGGTCCACATAGTGTGTGTGATTGCATATGGACTAACCGCTGTGCCTGTGTGCAATAAACTCTCTAATCTTATGTCCTGTATGATTTCTGTTGTCCCACTCTTCTTTCCCCTCAACAACTTATCAGTGTATGCAACCCATATGATGGGATAACTACAAAGTTTAGCTACATTTTAATTTAGGTGCTACTATATTCAAATAGTAGCTAGATAGTGCCTCCAGTAACAGTGTGAGCCTGCATGAAAATCTCACCTCTGAAAGTGGGCAGCCTATGTTACATGTACCTGGAGACAAAAAGTACCCTGTGATGCCACCATTTCATGTTTTGTATAAATTCAGTGCAGATAAGGCTTGCTTTATACTCTACCTAATAAAATATCTGTCAATTTGAGATAACTGTACATAGGAAAAAATAAAGTTGTGGCTGAGAATCAAAGTTCTTTCCCAGAAACAGAGCCTGAAAGTGAATACTCTAAATCAAATGTGATGAGAAAACAAAAAGGCAGATGTGGGGCTGAGCTCTTAAATAACTTCTTTACATTTCAGTTGCCATCACTGACCTAGTCACTGTTTGTGCTGGCTTAGAAACTAATGTCAAGTGAACAACTTGAGAATAGATGATGCTCTGTGTTACTCTGAGCAGGAGCTACGACACTATCTGATGATCAGTATTAAGACAGAGTTAGTGTGACTTTATATGTGTTTTCCTGCTAAGCAATCAAAATTTAACGAATGAAGCTTAGCAGTAATCCAAGTACTGTTAAGCATGTATCTTCAAACCAGTTTTGCAAATTGGGACAGAGAGCTATAATTGACCTTTCTGAAGTGGCCTTTATTTTCCACAGTTCATGATCAAAGTAGTTAAGTTACACTGAATAACTCTTCTAATTCACGACACCTGAATAAACGGCAGGAAAACCAGCCTGGAATGCACATTCCACTATCTACAGCCATCCTGCAGCACAGCCTGAATAAAGTCCTTTCCCTTGTCATTACACAGAAACCAACTCTAATGATTAAAAAATGCCTCTGGACTGAAAGGTGCATCACACTGATAAGTCTTGTTTGGAGATTTGAGCTGTGTCTCAGCATGGCCTAGAATAGTTGCAACTTTGCCTTTCTTTAGGATCTGTTTGCCTGTCTGTTTTTCACTTTAAATATTCCCTGGCATTTCCAAAGCATATTAAGATTAAAGCTATCGGACTCCATACAAAAGAAGATTAAAAAATAGGTCTGACCTGGCCAACACAAGCTTTTAACAAACAGAGCAGTATATAGAAATTAAAGTGAAAAAAAAAAACAAAAAACAACCCAAACCCAAAGAAACAAAACCCCTGTAGATAGTTTCCAGAGTTGCTTTGGATTTGATCATCTCTCTTTCCTCCTCTGGTTCAACTATTTTCAACTGAAAATGTTTTCCTTCTTTGGCTTAGGCTACTGCCTTTCTGCCATTTACAAAAGTAAAAATTAAGTCTTCAACGCATCCAAGTGTTTTAAGCTAAAAGCAGTGACTTTTCACAGCACTGAGCCATGAGCTGAGGACCCAACCTGCAGCTGCAGTGCCTTTTGGCATACATCCGTCCCACCAAGCTCCGCAGCCACACAGACACGCTCAAAACCTGCAGAGGGGAAGGAAGGTCGAGTAAGCCAGCAAAGAGGGGCCCCATTCCCCCTCCCCCTCTAGAATGACTGCCAGAGAGTTGCTCAACATCGGATCAGGGTGGGGACTACTGTTAACATATACGTTCCACGTCCTCCACCCACTCCTCTTTTTCCTTGCCCTACCACAGTGATATGAGAGCCCAGGAGTCCATAAGCCAAGCTAGGAGAGACTCATTGTAATTAAGGGTAGGCTTGACTGCTTTTAAAATGAGGCATCCTGCTGTGCCGTCAGTTAAGAGAAGGGAGGAAATAGGTCCGAAACTTGGGTCCTCCTTGAAGGCGTAATTATAAGTGATATCAATATTATTTATGTATCCACGTATATGTTGTTTCAATAGACATTTCATGGTATTCATTATGGATACATATGTTACAAGCTTCCATTATTAATTTTTTATGTGCTCATAACTTTCCAAAACCCTGATCTCTTTTTTTCAAATGTCATTTTGTTCTCCTTTACAGTCATTTTGGGGGGAATATTTTAATAAAACCCTCTTACCTGCTGTTTAAGTTAAAAGATAAGAAAGTAAACATTTGTATGTCAGTGAAACTGATTATATTCTTCTGGGCAAAACATGCACAAAAAACAATTCCCCCAATAGTAACACCCCACCTCAGCATGGACCCCATCCTTACAAGGTCTAGCATTTATGCTTGGGTTTTATGGGTAAAGATTTTGAACAGTTCTAATAATTTTGTCATGGACTGGAAAGCGTCTTCTAGTGTGTGTGTACCACTGCCCTCTGCTGTACAGAGGTGATACAGAGGCAGGAGAATTCGGCTGCTTTCGCAGGGGTGCAGGTGTGGTTGCTCACCAGCCCATATTCCTACTTTGAGCAACTGTTCAGGTCCTACTGATGGGAGCTAGAGCTATGAAAGGAGTTAAATCCTCACCTCCATGGGAGTTAGGCACCATAATACCAGTGAAGATCTATCCTTTTCTGTCTTCTGTCAGTAGAAAATCCAGTGTGTAAAGAGTGTGCAACTATAGTGTCCACCGCAACCCCCCTGTGCTGTTGTTTCATGAGCTGCAGATCTCAAAATGTCTAAGAGATTCACTGCAAGCAGGGTTGTGTTTCCATTGAGCACTGATGTAAAGCAGTTCTGGCCTTACATTCTTTCCTGTTGTATATTTCTGGCATGTAACAGGCTGACACCCTGAAGGCTGAAAGGGTTTTGCCTAATCCAAGGGTCTGGGCTAAAATATAAGGTTTAGCAGGATAAATGTACTGGACTAAATACAGAGGTAAATGTAACCTTGCCAGTAATATCAGTAATTATCTATTGTGGACCTCAGTGCTAAGAAACTATGAAAATCAGGTAAAATCTTAAAGAAATATTTTGGTTCACAGTCAGTCACACTGCCAGGTGGATAGCTCTGCTTACTGTACAGAGCACGGAGTTAACTCATCCAGAGCTGCTCTCTGTCATCTAGAGCTGCTACACTCCTTATGGATTTATTGAGGCAATTAAGATAACACATCCACATATCTTAGTCTATGGATTTGCACCTTTTCAGGCTGTCTTTTTTTCCATTAAAGGCTTCATGTACTTCTGTCTCTTGGTTTAATCCTATTGACCATCAAATCTGATCAGTAACTTACTCCTTTTTCAAAATTTGCTTCCAGTGAGATTGATGTGGATTTTGCCAGTTGGAACGGGCCAATATCCAGTGCTTTTGAATTGTAGTTGAGCATTTGTCTTTGCTGTATTTCACAAATAAATAAATTTTCTCTCTAAAAATGAGGCCTGTTCAACTGCACATCAGATTCCAAAAGTCAGCCTCATAATTTTTGATACTTAAACTTGATAATATACTGGAAGCAGTTCTGTAGCCCAGATTTCTGCTGAAGGAGGGGAATTAGGAGGAAATTACTGCTTTGGTTTGTTTCCATCTGAGACTTCTCTAAGCTTATCTGTTTGAGGCTGTTTAAGCATCTCATATGGCTTACACAAAAAGAAAAACAAACCTTTTAAGTATATATACGAAGTCTCACATCATTTAGAGGTAAGGGATGATTTCAAGCTTTTATCTTAACTGATACACAAAAGAGATAGGCTAAACCCCAGACTTAAAATTGTGATTTTTTTTTCTGGTTATAAATATATATATATATTATTCATACAGGCTGACAGACAAAGATTTCTTTATCAAGTCTATGCCATTTACAAGCACGATGTTGTTTCCATTCTAGTCACCAGCCACAGGAGCTCAGCTGGGGCCCTGAATGTCAAGCTGAGAGCTTTTCTTTCACCATAATCGAGGTCCTGTAGGCTAAACTACAGGTAGTCCTTCAGTGACACTTCTGAAATCCTTTTGATAGGCTTACTCAAATGCAAAGATTCATGCTTAGCAATGCTGTTGATGGTATACAATGATGATGGCTCTTGAATCGTGCTCACCCTGCATTGTCTTCTCTGAGTTTGCATGTGTGAGTGTATATATGAGGATATATGCATGAATATACATAGATAGATGAAGTGTGAGGATATAGGGAGTATATGCATCTGAGTTTCACATGTATTTATGCATGTATCTAATATTAAACTGGGACTTGAAATAATACTGAAAACTTGTTTTCAACTGCCTGTTCCTGTGGCTGTGGTATCTCACCCAATCATAACCGCTGATTTTATCTAAGAGAAATTATAAAAATTAACTGATGCTCGTTCTCAAATACAGTCCCTGTTTGTTTAAGCTTTTATTTTACTTCACTTTGAAATAATACACTAATATTTCCACTTTTTAAAGACTTCATCTCTAGGCTGTAATATCCAAGTAGATGGCCTAGTCATACTTAGTTTTCCCCAGTTAGATACACTGGGAAGAGGGAGCAGGTTGTATTTTCAGGAGATGAGAAATTTGCTGGCAAGCTTTCCTAGGGTAATCATCAAATGTCAAAGATGATGCCTGTATACAACATTGATTTCCTAACAATGTAGCTTCCCTGGAAGGAAAATTTTGTTTTCTTTAGTTCACTCGTTTTGAATGAATGGAGAATTCCATGGGTAAGGAGTCAGTCCTTAAATAAAATACTTGTTCTTATAATTACTATATTCCTGCTTCTGCTCTACCCCTCCAAAATTCACCATAAATAAGAGGGTGTGGTAATTAATTGCCAGCCAAGTGGCACAATTAATGTTGTGCAAATACAGTATCCTCTGGGTAAAGTGATATTGCTAAGTTATAGTGTGGCCGGTTCTGTTTGAATACCAATACAGACATCCACATGCACACACTCATGCCAAGAGGATATGCTCTGTTGGCTTTTTTTTTTTCAGATGTGATACTTAAAGTTTTCTTTCCTTCCTAGAGAATTCAAAGTACTTTTAAAATATCTTCATTTCTGTGCAATAGAGCTCATGGGCAAACACTCAACAAATGAAAAATAAGGGATGCAGTCATGGTTCTGAAAGCATTTCACATTCTTCAAACTGATGCCAGTTGTATGCATTGACAGTAATCCTGTCTAATCCCCTCCACATGTATTATCTTTGTACACCTGCTTTCATTGTCTCACTTATCAGTTTTTTATACTTAGAACCACAACATACAAGAGGGTAAAGCAACAGAACAAAATACACATGCACACACAGTGTGTTATGCTACAATTCTGCATTGTAAAATGTTTGTAGATTGTGGTGTTTGGAGTCAACATCTTCTATTCAGATGCTTTTCCTTCTTTTTCATTTCCCCCCACTGGTGTATGTCTGTGTTTGTCTTTCTTGGCAGATTAACTGAAGCACATCGAACAGCTGTAAAAGTAATCAGGAGAATGCAGTACTTTGTAGCCAGAAGAAAATTTCAGGTAAGCAGTACCGTTAACCATAAGTACAGTATATGACATTGAAAGTGCTCAGAGAGTGACCTTGTCTTTGTGCAGCAGTTATAAGTCAAA
This sequence comes from Forpus xanthops, assembly GCA_032466535.1. NCBI lineage: Eukaryota > Metazoa > Chordata > Aves > Psittaciformes > Psittacidae > Forpus > Forpus xanthops. The sequence goes on from JASSUY010042008.1 coordinate 24,644, forward strand.
GGTGCTTTTTAGGGTCTCAGCCTCCTACTTACCTTTTGAGGATTTTTTCATAGTGTGGGCAAAGCTACCAAGTACCAATGGGTATAAGACAATATGAAAGCCTTCTGATTTTGTGGGGTCAGCATAGTTATTTTTCACTTCTTTTTTTTTTTGCTGCATTTAGTTTGTTGTCTTTCTCGTTTTGTTTTTGGTTTTGTTTTTGTAATATATATACTACTTATTCATCTACTAGAAGAAATGAAGAAAAGACTCTGTTGGAGAGTCTGCTAAAATACTCTTTATACTGGTAATCTAATGATTGGTTAGAGAATGTTCAACTAATTGCATGCTATGTATGGCTGACTGACCAATAGACCTTGCTGTTGCTTACTATGCTGTGTAAAGTTGCTTTCACATTTGTGGCCTGCATTTCCACATTTGTTTCTCTGAATGAGTCGTCATAGAGAGGCCATGTTTTATAAAATTGTGGAGCATCTTCCCTCTGAAAATTTGCTGTCTTTATGAAGCCTGAAGTTAATTTAGTCAGGTTTCAAAGTGCTTAAACTAACTGTGTCACATTCAAATAACTGTCTTATTTTCCCTGTTTACTAAGACCCATTATGATAAAACTTGTTTGGAATGTGATTCTGGTATCATCATTCTCATCACCCATGTGCTTGTGGTGCCTTGGAAATGAATAATTAACTTCTGTCCTGATTTCCAAAGCCCCTGTTATTTCCATCTGAATGCTCATGCTTTTTTATCCAAGATGGTCCACTGCAAGTTAATCGACTTTCATAATCCTTTTTAAAAAGGTTTTAAAGAGATAAAGCAAGAACCTAAGTTTCAAGCATATTTGATTAGAGCTGAGCACTTAATTGCAAGGGATAAAAGTCTGAGATAAGCTCACAGCACTCAGAAGACTCTGAATTAGGGCTGACATATTTCCCAAGCTTAGGCAGAAATGTATCTTCAGATGACCTTACCTTGTGAAAGAAAACTAGAAGTCACATTGCGTAGCTCAGCAAACAACAGAAAAGCAGGATTATATTGTAAATACACCAGAGATAACCACTAGGGGAAAATAAAAAATAAAAAAAAGAAAAGAAAAGAAAAGAAAAGAAAGGGAGGAAAAAAAAAGAGAAAAAGGAAAAGAAGCAAAAGCTTCCATGGAAAATAAAATCAGTATAAAATGAGTTAAGATAAAAATTAAGGTATTTCAAACCACCATAGACCTAATGTTCTGGAGCTGTCAGCCAATAGCAGTCATGCCAAACCTTAAAAACTGGATTCTGGGTCTTTTTTAAATTTCTTGGGGCTGTGAAATATAGCTTAAAGGACTCCCCATGCTAATTAGAGTGGTCAAAGCCAAGTAATTCTATTTTGAGTTTTGCTTTAGGAGCTCTAAGCACACTGGATGTAGAATACTGAGTCCAAATGGACAGGATTTGGGATTATGAACAAAATGGACAGAATGAAAGTTAATGAAGTTCTTAAAATTCTGCATTTAGCAAACCTCCCTGGAAGCACATTATCTCCCGTCTTAAGTTGTATTGTACTAGCATTTCCTTATAAAAACATGACAAGAGATTGTGGTGAAGTTTGGCAGGACATAAGATGCTCAGATCTAAAGCTTTATGAGAAAAGAGGAGAGAAAAGTCAGAAGGATATTTTTACTTTACAGATGGCTCAGGCATAATGCATACTGCCGTGTCCAGTAGTTTGCAACTGAAGGATTCAGAGCTGATGGTTTGATAAAAGGGATAACAGATAGAATACTTCTTTTGAGGGAGAAAATAAATTTCATTGAGAATGAGTAGAATTAATTATGCACATAGTAGCCCATGGGGGAGAGGAGAAGGAGGTGGGGAAAAATCCCCAGCACATCTAGGCTCTGCGCCATGCATCGTGTTAAATAGAGTATCCAAAGGAAAGGACAGAGGATTTAGCCAAAATACTCTCAAAGCACCCCTGCTAGTCAATCTAAAGAGTGATACTGGCACTGTTTCTCTGGGTGAAGACAATAGGCTGCTTTTCTGGCCAGAAATAGTGATGTGTCAGCGTCTGCAAAATGGGAAGCTGGGGAAGGCAAAAAAAAAAAAAAAAGAAAAAAAAAGAAGAAAAGAAAAAAAAAAAGTGATAAACTGAAAGCTGAAACCTCCCTCCCCCACAAAGTATCTCTTCTCACAAATGCACATGAATGTATGTGCACACTACCAAAGCCATGAACCCTTCTGAAAGTAATAACGCAGGTAAGTGCTGACGGCTGAGCACAAGGAAGGCATTTTATCACGAAGAGCTTTTGCTTCTTCATTCATTTCACAAAATTTGTTTCCATCCCACTTCTATGCTTTCATTTGAAATTTCTAGGATCCTGTGGCTGCCTTCCAAGCAGGACTCCAGCACATACTGTAGGTGTTCAATGCGTGTGTGCAGTGGTGCATGCTAATGGCTCTGGCTGAAGCTGTGACAGAGTGGAAACAGACAACAAGATGACTAATGAGCTGTTTTCAATAATTTCCAATTACTAGATTTGCACTTTACCTTTCTTTTTTTTCTTCTTTTCTTGAGTCAGAGCCAAAAATGAGACATCTTGCCCCACATTTCCCATTGAGGTTGTTATGGCTCTCAAAATGCTGGTATTTTAGTTAGGACATCATTTGCATTTATTCCACCACACCCACAACGTTAATTTTACTTGATAAAATTTAACCATGCTGTATGTTTTATAATCACATCACTTTATGCAAGTTCTCCAGGTTTGTTTCAGAATTCTGCCATAGTAGTTGTAGCAAGAAAGCAAAGCTTGGCTGAAGCATCTGGATTCTCATTAGAATGGGAATAAAGCTGGGCAGATGGCAGTTTTTTAGCTCTCTTGCATTTTTTATCTGTCCTTTTTAATTTACTTGAATTGCACCTTTTTTTTCTGACCTCATAGGTATCATTAAAAACAAAGAAGCACAAAGACTACATGCAGACTTATGCAAAGCATCTGTCCTCCCAGCAATAATATTTCTGTCACCAGACATCTTTAGTCTTTAAGGCATTTGATTCTGGGTCCAAGTTTTATGAAGTGGGCCTATCTCCATGGTTCAGTCTTTTGACATTATGATTAACATATGGGTTTGGAATGAGCCAAGAGATATCACACATGATAGTTTTAGATCCATTATATATCTTGGATCTGTGTTTTTTAAATACACTGTGAAGGTCTAATATTTTGCTCAGTATGAAGTAACATGAAGACATGACTCTAACTGACAGTAATGGGAATCATTTGGCTCCCTCTCCACAATAAATATGTACTCCTACAATGCCTACATATTTTTTATTCATTGCAACAACCATTGCAAAATGGCAAGCATGTAACCTCTGGAAGATAAAAAATAGAATGAAGGCCTGCCTGAAATAAAAATCAAATTTAAACTATACTTCAGTATAAATAGTATTACCCTTCAGTCTCATGTAGGATTTTTTTCACAGCAAGCTCGGAAACCATATGACGTACGTGATGTGATTGAACAGTACTCACAAGGACACCTTAATATGATGGTTCGAATAAAAGAACTTCAAAGAAGGTAGGCCCTGTCTCCTCATGAAATATTTGATTTCTCTAGTGCCAGCTGGCTTTAGGAGAGATGTGTACTTAACGAATAGTAATTGTCTAAAATTGCAAGCACAACAGGGAGCACAATATCTAGAGGATTTAACTTGGAGTCATTTTTAACCCTTTTTATAACCAAGTTTATAACTCTCCTCTATCTCCCTCTCTTTCTCCAAGTGAAATTTAAAAAAAATCTAGGTGAGTCCCGTGGAGTTTATAGTATGGAGAGAGCTTTTCTGCCCTCTTCTTAGGAAAGGAAAACTTTTCAAATAGGATTTACCCTCTGTCCCCTGTTTGTGATTCTCCACAAATGACGGAAACCTGGTTTGCTTCTGCTCCTCTTTTTATCTGGGACAATTCCCTCCCACGTTCCTCCACACACATGCTTTCTCTGAGTTTAGGGATCGCAGCTGAAATATTTTGCCACAAAACTATATTCTCTTCTTGTTTCAGCACAAAGTGCTTTTCTCTTTACAAATTAACACTGCAGACTGAGACACCAGGCTGAACTCCTTGGCCCTTAAATGAAATGAAAAAGAAAAAAAAAAGAAATCCTATTGAATGGAATCTACTGTGTCAACATATATAGATATTAAATCTGCCTGCATGAGATTCAAGGAATAGTTGCAAATGTTATTAAGAAGCCATACTGTTTGTATAGTCTTTCTTATTAGATTACATATGACACAGGAGAACTATGTTTTAGTTACAACATGAAAGTCTAAGAAATATTAGTACTCATGAAAGTAACAATAATAATCTGGTTTGATTTTTGGGGAAGAAACTCTGAAGAACTAAGCTGCCAACTGCATGTGCAGAAAATCATGGTAATCTCATGTTTTTACTTGCTTTATTTTAGGTTTAAAGCTACTGTAAATTCTCATGTAAACTATGTTGCTATCCTTTCACTAGCAACAAAGTTTAAGTTGCTTGGTAATTGCAGTACTGTTTGCTTTTCAGATTGGACCATTCCTTGGGAAAGCCGGGCCTTTTCTTCTCAGGTATGGTGACTGCATTTTATGAATAATTACTAGCTTCATAGCTTTATAAAAATACTGTATGTAAGAAAATGCTGTGATATATCCGTGAAAAAATTACTCTGATCCTAGAATCAAGAGGGAGATTTTCAAGACCTGCAGTGTCTTTTACACATCTATGCCCTTGACTCAGGTAAAGCCTTATGTGGCATGTTGGGCAAAAAATTTGATTCTGTATCTTTAGGAAAGACTAGCTACAAAAAAAAAATAGGGAAGAAATACTAGGATAGCTAGAGAAAAGGAGAATCTGTTCTATTAGTGAGAAACAGAAACACAGTCTCAGATGGTTAAGAGAAAAGAAAAAAGTTCAAGTCAAAATCTGCCTCATGAGTTTTGTCATTCATTGTAATTTTATTATCAAAAAACTCTTCCTTTGATTTAATTACCACTGGCTTACAGAGGTAAGATAAGTTGCTTCATCTTAATTCTTGGTGGATAGTCTTACTGTGGAGAGCATCATAAGACTTCAGAGATGTTTAGGAAAGCCTACTCTCTGGAGAACATTACAGCATGCATGTTTGTGAAACTAGCTTCCCTTGTTGGTCTTTTCTGGCAAAATTACTGCGAAATAGCAACTTTGAGACAGCTGTCTTAGATGCAGAAACATGGTCACCCCACTAATAATGGTGTCTGCCTTCAGAGCATGCCAACTCTACAAAGTCATAACTTGCAAAGGCATATGGCTCTGCCCTCAGATGGACTGAATAAATACTGGCTGGGAAAGGTAAAATGATTTTAAAGGTGAAAAAACCTGGTAAGCTCAGTTATGGGTTTGCAAGACCAAAACCAAGAGTTACTTGATCTAGTAATTATTTTATCTAAACCCTCCACAAATCCAAAAATAAGGCAAGTGGTTCCAGATAAGTGGTCTGCAGAAATAAAGCAAGGGTTACTTTATGATTACTGCCAGTATTATCCAACCCACTGATAATGGAGTGATGAACAGCGATGAGTACTTATAATATTGGTCTGTTTTGGGTGGTGACAGACTCTTGCACTATCCTCTGGAAAGAGTTCTTCCTGAGTTTTTCTCAGAATGGATGGCTTATTCTACATTGAATATATATCTTTAATAGAATATTTTTCCAGTTCAAACGCACTACTAAAAACCTCATTTGTAAACAATATGGGTGTTTCCTCCAGACTGTTATTTTTGCGTTGATGGCAAGTAAAAGAGCAATGACACTGCAATCAAAATTAAACTGCTAAGGAGAAAAACATGAGAAGAATTTTCCTTTCCAGCTCCTTCTTTTTTTCTGTTTTATTATACTCCCATTCAAAGAATCCTAAGGTCTGATTCCAAGGCCGTTGAAATGAATGGGAGTCTTTCCAGTGACCTCAGTGGGTTTTGGATCAGGCTGTTTCTGAAACCCTGTTGTCAACTTTGATAATTTTATATGAAGTAATTGCAGTGTGTCTATAGTATTTTTACCTTTCAAAAGTGAATGATGCCATAAAAGATCCAGAATCTGAACTCACTGGAAGCAGTTACTGTTATTTTTCAAGTTAGTTTCTCAAAGATAAAAAACACTAAAAGCTGTGTTAAAACAAGATAAGGATACAAGAACAGAATAAAAGCCGTGCTGGGTCAGACCAGGCCTGACTCCGATGGAGCCAAAAGCAAGGTGCTTTGGGAAATGTATAAAACAAGGGCATGCATAAGCCTCTAACCTTCCTGTAAGCTTGCAGCCATTTGCAGATCAGAGACTTCCTGACATGATTTCTGTGTATTTAGTAGTCCTAATGGTTTGTCCTCAACAAATTCGCCTAGTTTCCTCTGTAAACTTTTCACATCTGCAGTATTTTGTGACAGGCACTTGTGTAATATAAATTCCATGTGCGCATGTTGTGAGGATTACTCCCTTTTTTCCTTGCTTTAATCTTGGCATCCACTAGCTTTCTTTGAAACTCCTAGTATCAGGAGTGTGCAAAAATATTAAGATAATGAATAAATTTTCCAAACATTTAAATCCCATTTTTATGAGTATACCCAGAAGTCTGTGTCTTAGTATCATGAAAGCCTGTCTCTGTGTTCCAGGTAACACAATTCTGTAAGATGAAATAACTATTCTGTAATAGTAAACAAAACCCTTAATAATTTATAGTGCTTATGTAGACTCAAAGCACATGTTAATAAAATTTATTGAACTAACAAAACAGATACTTAGGTAATGATACAAATAAGAAGAGTGTAATATTTGACCTTCACCACACATGATAGAGTTAATTGCTTTTGAATGCAATTTTTGAGACTTACTATAGCTTTGCAGGGGCAAAGGTGAAGAATAATGCCAAGGTAAAACAAAAGATCCAGTGTTTGGGTTCAGAAAAGTATGCAAAAGGCTGATGTTTATCTGCAGTTCATCTGAACCTCTTGGATCTGCATAACACAAGTGAGAATCCCTGGGGAAAAAGGCTTTCTTGAAAAATTTTGACAGTTCCATTGTTTGCTTTTTTTTTTTCCTTTAAATGCCACCTAAGCTTTCTGATGCTATTTCCTTCCCAGCTGTTAAGAAGAAATTGGGCCACAATATCTTTTAAAGCATAATAATTACCTTTAGTTTAACTTTTAATCTTTTTAAGTCAATGTTTGAAGTCAGAGATACCCATATTTCTGCAGGAATGGATATGTTCCACCCCTCCTGGAGACAAAAACCATGGGAACCTGGTAAAAAATAAACCCACTTAGGATACTTTTTTTAGCTGCTAGGTCTTCCCACTCTCATCTCTGGAAGTTCTTTGCATTACTGGAGTTGATCTACCTCAGTGCAAAGAGATAGCAGGAATACCACATACATCCAACTTCAAGGGCTTGGAAACTGCAGCTAATTTACTTTTCATCCAGGTCCTCTGAACGAACTGAATTACATTCTTAATAAAAAGCTAATAAAGAAGCTTGCATTTCATTTTGTATTTGGTAAATTAATTGTTTTTTACATAGTATAAAGATAGTGTATCTAAATCCTGCCATCAGCACCTTCTAAGGGAAAGGCAGAAGTGGGGTGTAGTTCATACCAGATTCAGATATATGAATGTACACAGAATATATATGTATTTAATGTATATATTGTTCCTTGTGAGCCACATGAGCAAATCATGTCACCTCAGAGACTAGATAAGTGAAGCAGGTAAGGAGATGGACCTTTTATTTAGGGATGGTTTGTTTGTTGCATGTCTTTAACCCGGCAAGTTAGTCACTGCAGCTAGATTTTTGCAAATTGACAAAGCTAGAAATTTTTACTTTCAGCATATACCGTTTGACCTTCATCATGGAACAGCTGGCTTTATTACAGAGCTTTCTGTATTGCAGTATAGCCTTCTAATATTAAATACTTTGACAGTTTACTTTTCAAATTATCTTTAGGCTGTCCAAGGGAAATCACAAGTGTCTGACCTATGCCCTACCTCTTTTTTAATTTCTTCTACCTATCAGTTGTAAATGGCTCTGTCTGACAAGAAAAAAGACTGAAGTCAAAAGTCATGATGCCTAAGGCAAAACTTTTTTTGCTGATTTATGGATCCAGGGTTTAAAAAGGCAATCCTGACTTGTGTTTCCAGAAGCACACCTGGTTTGCAAGCCTACAAATCTAGATCTTGCCATAAGCTTATCACAATTTTCCCAACAGAGAGCATTCACAGACCTGGAACAAATACAAATATAGAAGGTTGTGGTTGCATTGAGTTAGACAAATGAAGGTAGTTGTATCTCTTGCACTGTCCTACTTTCTGTAGTTACAGTAATGGACTTGCTATAATTTTCTGAGGTTTCAAGATTTAGCAATCTGGAATATGCTAGGTGTTACAATGCTTAAATTCGTTTTTTTTCTTTGAGAAAGCCCTAATGGCTTTCAGATAAATTTTACATTTTTTGAATTAGCTCCCCTCTAGCTGTATACACCAGAAAAGTAAAAGTCGAGGAAGGACTCTTACTCTGGAAAAGCAAAATAGGTCTTATTCAACATCCTTGTTGGTGACATGGACAGCAGGATTGAGTGTGCCCTCAGCAAGTTTGCTGATGACACCAAGCTGTGTGGTTCAGTTGATACGCTGGAGGGAAGGAATGCCATTCAGAGGGACCTTGACACATTTGTGAGGTGGGCTGATGCCAACCTGATGAAGTTTTACCATGCCAAATGCAAGGTCCTACACCTGTGTGGAAGCAATCCCAGGCAGAGCTACAGGTTGGGCAGAGAAGAGATTCAGAGCAGCCCTGTGGAGGAAGACTTAGGGATGTTGGTCGAAGAAAAAAATGAACATGAGCCGGCAGTGTGCGCTTGCAGCCCAGAAAGCCAACCTTATCCTGGGCTGCACCAAAAGGAGTGTGACCAGCAAGTCGAGGGAGGTGATCCTGCCCCCTACTCTGCTCTCGTGAGACCTCACTTGGAATACTGTGCACAGTTCTGGTGTCCTAAACATAAAAAAGACATGGAACTTTTGGAACAAGTGCAGAGGAGGGCAACGAGGATGGTCAGGGGAATGGAGCACCTCCCGTATGAAGATAGGCTGAGAAAGTTGGGGCTGTTCAGCCTGGAGAAGAGAAGGCTGCGTGGAGAC
>JASSUY010042013.1:4015-18410 GCA_032466535.1 Forpus xanthops
AGAGGTGAGGCTGACTGGTCTGTAGTTCCCCGGCTCATCCATTTTCCCCTTCTTGAAAATGGGGGTTATATTTCCTTGTATTTCCCTTTTTGCAGTCATCAGGAACTTCATCTGACTGCCACAATTTTTCAAATATGACGGACAGTGCTTTTCATTTGCCAGCTCCTTCAGGACCCACGGATGGATTTCATCAGGTCACATGGGCTTGTGTACTTTCAGGTTCCTAAGATGGTCTTGAATCAGATTCTCACCCACAGTGGGCCCAAGGTCTTCATTTGCACAGTCCCTGCATCTGCCTTCCAGGACTTGGGTGGTGTGGTCAGAGCATTTGCTGGTGAAGACTGAGACAAAGAAGTCATTAAGAACCTCAGCCTTCTCCAAATCCAGGGTAGCCAGTTCTCATGATAGCTTCTGGAGAGGGCCCACATTGTCCCTAGCCTGTCTTTTATTTGCTACATACCTATAAAATCGCTTCCTGTTATCTTTAACATGCCTAGCCAAGTTTAATTCTAAGTGGGCCATAGCTTTCCTGACCTGAACCCTAGCATTCCATCAATGACAATGGAAATGTCCCTGTATTCTTCCCAGGCTGCCTGTCCTTGCTTCCACCTTTCACAAACATTTTTTTCCTCCTAAGTTTCCCCAGCAGCTCTTCATCCATCCATGGAGGTCTCCTGGCCCTCCTGCTGCACTTCCTTCTACTTGGGATACAACACTCCTGAGTTTGTAGCAAGCGATCCTTGAATATCAACCAACAGTCTTAGGCCCCCCTGCCCTCTAGGCCTGTATCCCATGAAATCTTACTGAGCAGGTTCCTGAAGTCTGCTCTCTTGAAGTCCAGGGCAGTGAGCTTGCTGCGCGCTCTTCTCACTGCATCTCAAAGTTGACCATCTCATAATCATTGCAACCAAGGCTGCCCTGGAGCATCACATTTCCAACCAGCCCTTCCCTGTTGGTGAGCATGAGGTCAAGCATGGCACCTCTCCTTGTTGGCTCCTCTATTATTTGCAGAAGGAAGTTGTCCTCCACACAATCCAGGAACCTCCTGGATTGCTTGTGCCAGACCGTACCATCCCTCCAACAGATATCAGGGTGGTTGAAGTTCCCCATGAGGATAAGGGCCTGTAAGTGTGCGGCTGTTCCTATCTGTCTATAGAGCACTTCATCCACAGAGTCCTCTTGATCAGGTGGTCTGTAACAGATCCCCACAGTAGTGTCCCCCATCACTGTTCTCCCTTTAACCCTGACCCACAAACTCTCTGTCGACTGCTCACCTGTCCCCAGACAAAGTCCCATACTCTCCAGCCTATCCCTGACATAAATAGCAACTCCTCCTCCCCATTTGCCAGGCCTGTCTTTTCTAAAGAGCCTGTAACCTTCCATGCCAACACACCAGTCATAGGAGCCATCCCACCATGTTTCTGTGATGCCGATTATATCATATCCCTGTAGACGTGCACATGTGTCTAATTCCTCTTGTGTTCCCCATCCTACAGGTGTTCATATAGGGGCATCTGAGCTGAGCTTCAAATGAAGCCAGCTCATTGGCTGGAGCAGCTGGAATAATTCTACATCACTCTGAGCATTTATTATGGGTGCTGGCAGCTGATTGGGAGTTCTGGGATGGAATGATGCCCCCCTCCCCCAGTACATCTAGTTTAAAGCATCTTTGACCAGCCTGGCAAGCCTTCTATCAAAACCGCTTTTCCCTTTCCTTGTCAGACCAGGTCCTCCAGCCTCCAGTAGACCAAGCCTCCTACATCAATTCCCATATTCTAAACACCCAGACCCCTGACTATGGCATCACTGTTCTAACCATTTATTAACCTAGCCGATCCTCCTAGTCTTTTTAAGGTACTCCCCTTTATCCTGGAGGATTGACGAAAAGACAGTCTGAGCTCCAGAACCCATAACCACCTCTCCCAGGGCTCTGTAGACCTGAATTTTCTCCAGGCTACTGCTATCTATACATTATACACATTGGATAATCTCTTCTGTGTGAAGATTAAGAGGGCAGAAGTGATGTCCTAAGCCTTTTCCTCCAGCTAGCACACCCTCTATAGTAACACTAAGGCAGGTCATTCCCATAGTATCTTAAAACCACAACTCTAAATCTTCCATAATATTTTTTTGGAAGGAAATAATGGAGGTTTTCAACGGCTGAATAATTAATGAAAGAGGGAAAAAGTTCTGCTGAGCCTTTCCATACATCCAGCTCCAGATACCATGAAGCGTGAAAAGGAAATACAGAAAATATTTTCTTTTCAGAATATATTAAACTTGGGAACTCTGGGAATTACTGGTACGACTGTATCACTTGCACATGGCACAGACATTAAAGCGTAGTTCACTTAAATGTGACAGCCAACTCATTCATATTAAAAACAAACCAGTGGTCCAAAATCATAATAAACCAATTACTGTCTCTATTGGATAACAGTAATACAACAGTGCATTTAATAGGTATTCATAAAAGCTATTTATGTATTATCACTTGCCAAAAGACTTACTTCCAGCTTTTTCACACTGCTCTTCCAAGAAAAGCAGGACTTCCAGCTGATTTTGCCCTGTCTGGTGAAAGAAACACCAGAACAAAAACACTCTTTTCAAACACATCTATTTATTTTGATGCCAATTCAACTCAAACAAAAGCCACTTGAGAGGAAAGGTCAGCAGCTGAAAGTAAACCAGATCAAAATCTATCACCATGTCTGTCAAACACAAGAAGGCAGAAACATCCAGCAAGTCAATTATCCAGAATCCAAACTCCACCAGTTGCCAGGTCCTACTGTTTTGAAGGATGGTGTGAAAATCCCACACAAGACCTAGGCAAATAATATTGTTCTCTCCAAGAATGGGAGTAAGAAGTGCCAATTCACAGAAGTCCTGCTGATGTGCTGCATGCCTTAATTGAAATGTTCTTGGCTCAGCTCGTTTGTCAAGAATTGAACTGAAACCCACATGACTTTACTCAGTTCTTCCCAATTAAACTTTCTGTAATGAACTGGCTTTTGGTTTGGCTTGTGGGTCTATTGATCGCTTTGTTCAGGAGAGGGAAACCAGCACATCAGCTACGTGTGTCTTGGATCCCAGCTCCCAACTGTGCTCTCACATCCTCCCTCTCACACACTAGGTAACCATCTTCTGACATCACCAGCTGCCACACTGTGTATCACCTCAAATGATCCAAACACCCTCTCACTGTGATATCAAATACAGGCCAAAGCATACTCACAGTGCACTTCACATAACAAGAACATAGGCTTAGTTCATAGTTCTGCCCTATTATTCTCAGACTAAAGCCAAAACATAGCACTGTAACAGATTCCAGGAAGAAAATTAACAAACCTACTGAAACCAGGACACACAGTTTCCTATTAACTTTTTCTTCTGAAGACAGAGAGACAATAAAAATTGAGATAAGAGCAGCGACTCCCCAGATACTGTCTCCTGTTTTGGAATAATATCTCTTTGGGTCTCAGTAAACAGAACATTTGAAGGCAGTTACATTTAGAAATTATTTTTTACGTAGCTGTCATTCATCAGTGCATGAATGTATCATCTTCCTATATGTACCTGCCTTCTCCCACTGGAAGCTTTTCCTCATCAAAAGGCTCATAGTGAGATAAGTCATTCTCTTAGCCATGGATTTCTGAAAGCTCTGGGGATGAAATGTGAATCATCATGTTTCCTGCTTTGGTGAGACTTCACCCTGGAAACCAGTGATTTCCTTTGTGGGTGATTTCTCCTGAATGAGTAAGGACTTGGAACTTTGGTCCTGCCAGCACTTGATCCACCTGACTTCATCCTCTTTCTTCTACTGTTACCTTCCCCTACCTGTTGTCAGCCCTCTAGCTGGAGTGGCCTCACTGCTCTATAACCCCCTTGGCTTCTTCCACCAAGGAACTGAGCCAGTTTGCGAGGGAACAGCAATGGACAGACAGTGGATGTCCTTCTGCATGCATTGGGCAGCATCCAGAGAACATTGTTCATAGAATGTCTTGACCCTTGGTTTGGATCCTGCTGCTAAATGCAGGTGTCAAGGGCTGGGAACTTGAGATTCCCAAGGCAGCCACCTGGACATGCTGTGCAATGAACTGTTTCTGGAGCTGAAGGCAGATTTTAGAATTTGTGTGGTGTCTTTGGACTAGTACAGCTGCAGAGACATGGGATGTATGTGTTCAGAAACCTTTTGATGAAGAGGCATGGACTGCTACCTATCAGTGGAGCTGGTGTTGGTATTATGGATAAGATTGCAGATGAGTGTAAGCCTGTGTATACATTGTGGATTTGGTGGTGTAGATCTCTGCCTCAGCAGGCGGCTGCTGTGATTGAGTTGCAAAAAGCAGCTATGAACTGTGTCCTATGTTCAACAGGCAGGGACAAAAAAGGCTACTAGTCATAGGTCCTACCTGTAAGTCTGTCAGCCAAAAATACATTTCCCAGAAAGTTGGATGTAGAGGAAATTCTGTTAGGGTCTGAATAGCATAGCCTCAGAACTGCATTACATTCCAAACCCACAGCAGTGCTGCTGGAATGGAAGTCCAGCTTCTGTTTCTTGCCCACTTCCATCGTTGATCGTGAATCAACAACTCTTAACATTTGTCTCTTTGCAAGCCACTAGTACTTGAATCTGTCATCAGTATAAGATTCCCACAGTGCTCATGTTGACAACATAGCAGACTACTCAACACTCTATAACCAGAACTCATAAAGGTAAATGACTCCATTCAAACTATTTGATATCCATTCACTGTTACTAAAAATATTTTCTAATGGTTATGTTTTTCTGGCAAGACACAATCTTTTCTTTCTGTTTTAAGTAAAGAAAATACTTTCTACTATGTGCAATAATCTGCCAGTTCCCTGGGAAAGACAGCTGAAAAAAGGACTGCTAAAATATGTTATATATCTTTATATATATGTGGGTTTAAGACTCAAAATATCCTGAAATAGCACTCATATAGCACAATTTGGACTAAATGAGGATCTTTCACAAACTTGTCACCCACATTTATCATGTTATTCTTCAATCAACTCCTGTTTTGAACTTTCTTCTTTTCCTCAATTACAAGTTGACCTTGAATGACTGAGAAAAGCTTTACAATCAGAATTTTAAATTACAGGAAGCTGCATTTTGCTTTCACAGTCATCAGTGTGTAATCAGGAAGTTTCAGGAATCAATGCATATTCACTGTATTTTACAGGTGTAATTACACTGTTAGCTAGGGAGCACGATATAGCAGAATTTCTGCAGTATTTAAAGTTCTGGAAAGCTGAACCTCCCTGATGCTTAGTACTACTGCTGTTTTTTCAATCTAAATTTCTGTATTTTTTTATATACATATCAGTTTCCATCGTTCGCCTCACATCCTCCAGTGTCCTTTCACCTTGATTTTATCTTATTTGCGAGCAAAATCAAATCTTAGCTTCTTTCTTACTGACAGCCTTCTGGTTTACTACTACTGCTGACTTCTTCCATTATTTGTAATGTCTCATATCCAAATCTGAACTCCAGTCAGAGTATTTTGATACTATTGGATTATCACACTTGTCAAACTATGTCTTGATGCCTTCCACTTATGCCTCTTCCCTAAGGCAAGTTTTTGTTGCTTTCTTTGCATTGGAGGAATTTGGGTGGAATTTCCATCTGAACTGTTTTAACTATTGTCAGACTTGAAAGTTTACACGTTGGCTACACAGGACAACCCAGCAAAAGGAAAAATTAAGCTCAGGCTGCTATGTTGGGATCTAAATGCATCAGCAAATCATCTTTCAGATGCTAACTACATTAGACCCAACTCTGAAGCACAAACAAGAAATAAGCACAGCCAGGTTATAACACACTTTTCTCTGTGTTTGGGAAAATCTTTGTTGCAACACAGTCACTAAACTACGTTTTTTTGCTAATGTAATCACACACTCCCATGAACTCATCAGTTTACACCTGAAAAGAAGGTGGCTGCATGTTTTACAATATCATACATGTTTTTAAAGTGGTGATTTTTTTCTAGTCACATAGTTACAAGCAAATGAATAAATAGAACGTTTTTTGTTCTTGAAAAGCTTGTCAGCTTTTAAACCTAATGCACACAGGATTTTTATTAAGTTACTATCTTGGTCTAGGGTGAGGCATCCCTGTCCATGGCAGAGGGGTTGGAACTAGATGATTTTAAGCCTTTCCAATCCTATGATTCAATGATTCTATGGACTAGTGTATTTGTTACCAGTATTTACATTGATAAACAGCACCCCTGAATAACCAGAGGCACATATGTGGGTTAGTATAATGCTAGGTTACATATACACAAAGAAAGTGACCTAAGGATTTTACCCTATGATCAGACAGTCAGATTCAGTATTGATACACTAGGAAAATGTATGTAGTTATTTATATGCTTATTGGGCAAGAAATAATAATAAAAAAAATGTTCAGCTATTCCCATCCCCAAAAAATCCACTGAATTTCAAATCAGTGTGCTTCTCAGTGACTATGTCTATGCTGGCAAGTACCACACACTACAGAAGATGCGTAGAGTTAAACAGTTGGTGCTGAGGATCTGAGGTCCAGAAAAAAAAAAAATGCATTTCAGGTGTTCTTTACCTCTAGTGTGATTCCAGGGACTGAGGATTCATTTGTGGCTGCAGTACTCTTCTGCTGCATTCCTGGAGCACATTCCTGGAGACAGTTAATTTCACCCGAAAGGAACCCACATAATGTACTCCAAGATCAAGGCACTGCAAAATAGAGACCATTGGGAGATTCATGTCAAAATTGCACTTCTGATCCAAATTAAAATGCCAATGTGAATGCATCCTATGTGAACTCATACAGAGGCAGGTTCTAATCCTATCCCTTTATGAATTCTCTTTCCACAGGCTTTCTGGAAGCTGTTGGCAATGCACTCCCTCAGATATGTTGGCTTCGTGCACTGATCAAGTTACTGAAGCTGTTCACAAGCTCACAAGCTAAGACACTTCATTCACACACTCTGATTTAAGCTCCCCCCTACAAAACAAATTTGAAGGGGAAATGTAATGCTTAAAAAACAAAGTACTAATGTTAGCTTTTTGTTTGGTTGGTTTTTCTCAGAACAAAAGATCAGGAAAGCTGGAGACGGTTGTTCAAAATTCAGAATAAATCTACAGTTGTGGAAGTATAAATGGCAACAGTCTCTACTAAATCACTGACTACATTGACTGTATTTCTGAGGTTCTTACAGATTGCTCATGGTACACTCTAAAACTTTGCTCACCCTAACCCTTTTTTGATATTCTCTGGGCAGAGACACTTTCATATGTGTCCTTGAGATTTTCAGTATTGCTGGATCAATATTGGCTATAAATTTTCTTTGCACAGAGGCCTTCCCACTGAGCAATACTAGGATGTCACTCAGCAGAAAAAAAGAGATGTGCATATGAATGATGAACTATAAGTTTAAACTGTGAGTTAACCAGATTGTGAAATGGAGAAGGAAACTTAGAAACATTTTAACAGAGTCCTGTTTGGGCTGTTGAAGATAAACAACTGCAACTTAATAGCCTATAGGTAGCAGTCAACAGGAATGATTTATTAATGTTTTCTGAGAGAGTCAGCTTAATGAATACAAACACAGCCATGCACGTGACTTGGTATCTGTCTGCCTATTTTCAGAAAGGGGAAATAAGGCTTTACACAGAGCAGAAGAAATGGATGATTGAGTTCCTTCAGAAACTTAAAACCAGAAAAGCTTTCTGACAATCCATAGCACATCAGATTCGTATTTAGTTCATTGTACAAAGCAAACACATTGTACTGGCAAATAAGTGACATGTAACTCCTAGTTGAGCTCAATGACATATTTCTTCCAGGCAAGAATTCTTGCTTTAAACGTCCTGTGATTTTGGTGTTCATCTTTACAACACTAAACCAAAACTATTTAAGGTGAACATGCATCTAAACACATCAAACTGCTTGATCTTAAATGACACAGAGGTATGGAAATGTACTGACTATGCTCAGCCACTAGCACATCCATGTGAAGTGCCTGACACAGTTTGCATTCAGTGTTACAGCTACTAAACAGTAATGTTTCCCATGCCCCTCTAGAGATGGAGAGAGGAGTTTTTCAAAGGCACAAGTAACAAATGCTGATATCAGTGTGAATTAGATGCTAAAGCTTCCATCTGTGTCACTGCATATATTCACTGTCCATATGCCAGTATGAGAGCAGTACTGAAGGGACGGTGCAGCTGAGACTCAATTACACTGCAAGATGTATGTGCTGCACATATCTATCAACTTTCTTCCTATCACTGATCAAAACATAATAGACTGGATTCAACCTACATTAAACTACTGACAATCACCATTGTACTTCTCCTAGTGAGAGGTCACCATAATAGCATTACCCAGGATAAGGCTAAGATAACAAAGAGCCAAGAAAATCCAACCAAGCTGTCATTGTTTAAAAGATGCCAGGGAGCCATCACTGCTGTTTCCATTAAAAGACATTTTGGTTTGCGTCTATTTTTTTCTTTCAGATATAAAGAGTTCAGGGTATCCCTTCACTTCTGCAAGCTTTCCTGGGGAGCAATTCCTGTATTGACAAAAGAAAACAGGGCAAAGGATAAATCTCCACAGACATTTGCTAAAGAACATGACAGCCTTATGACAGTGGTGTAGACCCCTTGCCAAGGTCTTCCACAGTCAGAATGTTTAAGTGAAGTGTTTTTAACAAGAATAGCAACTGACAGCTAGCAGGTTAGACCGAGATGTGCAAACATCTGCATTCCAAAAATGGGCAATTTAGGAATCCACTGTTTTCACAATTCCCAAAATATTAATGGGGGGATATACTAGTACCCACAAATCTCTACACAGTATTTTGCTGCAGAGGCACTGCTCCAAAAGATGCCAAATCTTTTGGATATACTTAGTATTACTTAGTGAGCCATGCCACCCAATGCATCAAACACAAAGCAGTGAAAAGTGCATCTTCACAAGCACAGTAATCAAACTAGGCAAAGGCTGAGCATTTACAAGTTAGTATGTTTTCATTTTAATGCTGGAAGGAGAATTTGTGTCATGGCAATCCTACATATGCATTGATCATCCCAAAACAGCATTCAGACCTCTTAGGACCCTGAATTTGGCTCAGAAGTGGGCGCTGCTGCTCCATAGAAGCACCCTCCTGTGGCACTGTTGTAAGGGAGTACCCTCAACATCAGCTGTCCTGCCAGAAGAGTGTAGGGGACCTGGCCTCTGGGATGGAAGTCAGGCCCTGCCATGGTGTGATGGGGCACAGAGGGAAGTGAAGGGAGTCTCAGTGAGTTTAGTTTAACATGGAGGTGCTCAGCACTTCTGAACACATCCTTGCACAACAGCTGGAAGACTGATGCCTGCATTGCTCAACTAACAGCATCATTGCACAGAAACACACATTATGCTGGACTATGTTAATATGGGAAAGTCTTTAAAGAGGAAGGGAAGACAATAACCATTCTGAACTTGTGGTTATACCTAGAATATTGTGAGCATATTCTTGTTGGATTGCACTAAAACCCTTAAGCCAGACATAAAATTTGAAAAAAATCCCTTCTTATTCAGCATCACTTCTCTCCCTTTCTTGCAACCAGCATGTTTTCTTCAGCCATGCATTTCTTTCAGCAACAGACACTTGATAGACGCTTTGGGTGAAGCTCAGCTTCAGCAACGCCAGGTCAGATCAGGAAAATCCTACTGGTTATGGCTGCTTTTTCCAACTGCATTTCCTTCATTTTGACACTCCCATTTCCTCTCTGTTCTGTTGTGTTGTTTTTTGGGGGTTGTTTTGTTTTTTGTTTTTTGTTTTTTTTTTACCTGATGTCTCATATGAACAACTGCTTTGTTTTCCATTATTTAAACTCAAAGACATGTTCGGTGCCATCTTCTCTTCAGACTGTTATCAGTGAAAAGCACCATGCAGTTTGGCTGGATTTGGCATCATAAAGAGATGAAAGTGATCTTTGTAATGTAGGAATAACTCCTCACAGAGCCAAAAGTTGGAACATGCATCCATTCGAGGCATTCCACAGCTCCTACTGAGTGTTAGGTGTGCGTAGGCAGAGGCTGTAAGAGCCAGGCTTTCACAGGAGGAAATGATCAGTGCTCTCAGGAACTCTGGATTCAAGCATGGGTGTTCAGCACTTCTCAAGATCCAGTCCTGCATGACTTAGATTTTGAAACCCAGGACACATTTCCACACACTTATGAGTTTTGGTATTAAGGGTTATCTGAGAAATCAAGACAAAAACATAACAATTTATAAGCAAATACATCATAAGCTTTATAAATTTATGCTTTCTCATTGCACAGAGGCCTTCCCACTGAGCAATACTAGGATGTCACTCAGTAGAAAAAACGTGATGTGCATATTAACAATTAACTATAAGTTTAAACTGTGTGCTAACCAGATGATGAACTGAGTGAATATAACAGCAAACTGAACATTCATTCCACTCTAGTGATATTACACATATGTGAAATGAAGTGCAGATACGATACGAAATCTGAAGGGCCATGTTCTCCAAAAAACGGATTAGTAACAAAGCAGAGCAAACACAGTTGGGAAGGAAATTCTGAGTATGGCATTGTGACCCTCCAGTTTAGTATCTCTTCAGCAAGGGTCTCTGAGCTTGCTCTGCAGGTTGTCCATATTTATCAGTTAGGAAATACTCAAAAATATCAGCCTTTCTACTAGTCAGAATCCAGATCAAACTGAAACAACTGAAGTAACCACGGCACCATGTGCATTTCAGACCACTTTTCTGGTGTGTGTATATATATAGAGAGAGAGATGTATTTTTGGAGGAGGCTTGGTAAGGATTATTTTCCTCGCAGCTGCTGTCCAAGAGACACCAGATTGTGAACTTGGATGCTGCGGCAGTTCTGCAATCTAACATTTGGCCACTTGATGGCACCAGCAAAATGCTTAAATTCGATCGAACTACCGAGATTTTAGATGGAGGTAATTTAACGTGTAAATTCTTCAAAAGCAGAAGATGAACAAGTTATACCTCCCATATTAACAGTAGAGCATATCAGAAACTGGAAAATAATTTTGCAACGAATTTTCAGTTATCTTTGAGATAACTGTGAGGCACATTGACCCCACTGTTCTCCTTTCAGCCTCTCTGCATGTGATTTACCTGTTCCCCATCCTGCGTAAACTCAGGCACTCTAGAGAAGCAGGAGAGTTAATGGATAAATACACTGCAGAAGCTGCACAAGGAAACCTGCAACCCTGCTCTTTGTAATCCACCGCTTTTTGCAGGCTTCTCTATTTCCTCATTATAGCATGCAATACAAGCAGAAACAAGTCACCTATCAGCCTGTACAAGCCAAAACTCCTTCGTGCTGGGACAGCTGAGGCCTTTGATTGGCATGGCACATTAGAAGCAGTAGAGGCACTGGCTGTGCTGCTTCTGCAGAATTCGATTACATGCTGTACACAAGTAGCAAGTTTCCCTTCAAGTTTCTTCCTACAAGTTTCCTAACTGCTAAGTGACAAGAACTTCCACATGCAGATTTGTAAGATAATGGAGCACTTTCAAAGTTGTTTTAAAACCAACATCCATGCAAAGTGAGCACTTTCGTGGTGCACAGTTGTGGGAATGTACCTAGAAGAACGTGGACATGTGAGCAATCCAGACATGTATCTGGCATTTGTAAAGTAGTGAGCAAGGCTTTAGGACCATGTTTGGAGGTTACTAGAGAATTTTTACATGCAGAAAGTTTTGAGAAAGTTGGCACAGACGATTGCAAAGTAGGATGTGCACAAAGGAACTGATAACTACGACCTTGGAACCATCTGCTGTTATTACTACAATCTTGGACTTACATACTGTAATAGTTAACCAATCATTGAACTGTTGCTAGCACTCGACCGAATGGAGCTAACCAATCAAGTGTTATAGAATACTCTGGTGTTCTCTAGTGCTCTCTAGGGCTCTCTAGTATTTTCTAGTATCCTCCAGTATTTTCTTGTACTTTACAGTGTTCTCTGGTGTTCTGAGACTTCCCTATATAAGGCACGCTTGTGCACAATGAACTGTTCAGCATTTGATCACACTGATCGTTGTTGCATTGTTCCATATCCCACACACACAGTCAAGCGGGAGGGTCCTGTTTCATTACTTAATTGGTCCTCAAAGAAAACTCCATTGACTGCAATGGAACGATGGAACAATTTGATCCACTGGAACTTGCTAGTGGGGTTAAGTATTCTCTTATGTGACTTTTATATTGGTATCCCTGAAAGAGCAGAAACACAAGCAAATTGGAGAGTTAAATTAAAACTCTCTTTGCATGGCTAGGAGGCCTTCTGTGTTCTCAGTAATTCCTAGGCTGGCCACCCTCAGATGCACCTTGGTTAAGGATACTCTGGGACTTATTTATTTCATAGCAAGAGCATTTCTTGCACCAGTTGCTCACCAGAACAGATCACCCATGCACACAGGCTGAGGTAGATATCACAGCACCTTTCTGGGTATCTGCTTCCTTCAGAGGAAGGCAGCAGGGACGGCTGTCACTCTATGCCCATGTGCTGCTAGCTGTATAAGGAGGAAGGAACTTTTACACAGGAGTAGATCAAACTGTGTCTCTGAACATGCTGAAAAGTACATGATCGTGGACTCTGATATCAACAGCATACACATTATTTTGCACTACAACTTAAAACATGCCAGGTCTCTAAAAGTAGTTTATGGTCTATGCTTTGTCCCAGTTTGAGTGTTTTCTTTTTCTATAAGGTTGTATATTCTTGATCTTTGAAAGACTTTTACATTTAAGGAAAGAATATACCCTTTTAATCAAAAAGTGAAACACACACGTGCAAAAAAACCCACCCTTCCATGTTCATAGTCCAAGGACTTTCAGAGCAAATAGTCTTCCTGCTGCCAGGGACTATGAAGTGGTGGCAGCCACATGAAACCTTTCCTGAAAAACACCCTCTGAGTGGTGCTTTGCAGTCCTACCTGGGAGCTATTAACACTCAGTTTATTTACCTTATAGCCTGTGAGGGCTCATTCGAGCAATTACTGTCTTTTATGGGGAATGAATTACCAGGTATTTGCAATAACTCTGTACACTTTCATGGAACAACTATGCCTTTGCCTTTAAGTAAGCACGCTATGTATCCTTGTGCAGTTTTGCACTGGAATGAATCACTGGTTTTGTGCAGACGTGCTTTTGTCAGTGCCTTAGCAGTGGGCCACATACATACGACCTCCAAGTCAAATGCTCTGGAGGAAAGTAGTTGCCTCCTCTCTTCTAAATGAGTCCTCAAGTTCACATCAAACGACTGCAAAAATCATGGAAGGCCTTGAAAAACACCCTTCAGCCCTAGAACACTAGTTATACACACACACACACACTACACCAGGCTAGAGCATTTGCAGCTATTCTCCCATGGACAAGTCACTCCAATGAGGGTGTAATGACAGCACAGAATGAATGAAAACTAACTTTTTTCTATGAGGGTTTTAATCTGCTTTCACTGCTTATCATGCCACACAGCACTTACATTCCTCTGGCTGTCCTCCAGCTCCTCAACCTTGGGTGGTTCCCTGACCTACAGCTCCCTGATGAAGCAGATTTTAAGGTTAAGCAAGGTGATTCCCTCCCTTTGCAAGAAGAAACAGGCCGTAGTGAAAGCCAATTTACGCATGTGAAATGGCTTGCTCTCCAGTCATAATTTCATTCCTGTTAAAACTGGCAATACTGATACATCTTATTCTCTTAATAATTTACCGAGTATGTGCAAAATTAACAGGAAAGAGCCACAAAAAAGTTCTCTGACCTTATGTCATGGGTGAGTGCCGCGCCCGAGGCTCCTCCCGGTCGTGTACGGCCCCTTCACGGCCTGGCGATGCTTTGGCCAGCCCTTGCAGCAGCCCTTGGGTGTGCTGTGTATGCGCTGTAGGTGCTTTGGGTGATAGAAATGGTAACAGAACATCAGGCTTAAAACGTTGACGTGCCGGGTGCAGCACGGGAGAGGTGGCAGAGGGGGTGAGGACCGCGGCTGATGAGCCACAGGAGGAGGCGGCAGAGACAGGGCCTGAGGCGGCAGAGACAGGGCCTGAGGCGGCAGAGAGAGGGCCTGAGGCGGCAGAGACAGGGCCTGAGGCTGGGCCGAGCCGCGCAGCGGAGCCGATCTCCGCAGTGGAGCCAAGTGCCGCAGCCGGGCCGAGTTCCGCAGCGAAGCCGCAGGAGGATGCAGGAGACCACGCAGCACTTCCCAGTGAGGCAGAGGAGGAAGATCGGGACCCAGACAAAGCGCAGCTGGAGGTGAGAGAGCCGGCAAGCACAGCAGCTACAGCAGCCCCAGTAACAAGTACAGCAGCCTCATTTGAGAGCTCTGAAGGGTTTGAATGG
>JASSUY010042014.1:0-10428 GCA_032466535.1 Forpus xanthops
TGCCAGGCACAGAGGTGAAGCTGACTGGTCTGTAGTTCCCCAGCTCATCCATTTTCCCCTTCTTGAAAATGGGGTTATATTTCCCTTTTGCCAGACATCTGGAATTTCACCTGACTGAAAAGATTTTTCAAATATATGTCCATGTGAGTGTTGAGAATCAGTAAATACAAGATACAGTAATTAAATCCATATCATCATGCAAAAGAATACATGTATGGATGTAAAGATTTCAGAATTATGCAAATTATCTGCTTATGCATATAGTGGTTGTATAACTTCTAGTCTAAAATATGAACAGCATTACTTCTACAGCTTCTACTGATGCTTTCTCAATGTAAAGATTTATCTGTTTTTAGGAACAGGAGGGGCACTTGAAAATATTTAATTTTATAATTATAATTCTTCAATAATATAAATTATATTTATCTCTCAAAGAAAAAGTTCCTCTGTTTATAAAAATGAACACTTGCTTAGATGAAGGGATTCTTATAATTTTAACAGAGTAAAACTTACAAGTTGATAGAAATGTTAAATAAATGGCATGGTTAACTGAATAATGAACCTTAGAGGAAAAAATAACCCCATAAATAATGTTTTCCATTTTGGTGTACCATTGAAATAGTTTTTCCTAATAGAAGCTTTTAGCTATTATTGAAAATGTTCCTACTAGGAATTTAGAGGAAAATGGAAATGTTTGCATAAGACTTTTTTCCTCTCTCCTTTTAACTTCAATTCACTCTAATTTATTGGGCAGAGATAGGGAAAAACTTTACCTGCCTGGTCATGCAGACACACAAAAAAACCCATCTATCTAAAGTCAATGGAAACAATCTAAAAGCTTCAGCAGCATTTCTCCTGAATAGCAGTTGCTCCACTCTGCAGCCTTTTTTTTTCTTGTCAAACTGACAAAGCAAAGAATTGCTTTTTGCCAATTGGCTGTACAGAAATTAACTATCAACATACATTTGTGTAATATTTTAATGTATGACTGGAAAATCCTGGTAATAATTAAGAGACAGACTCCCCTGAGCATAGTAAGTAAGCTTCAGGATTAGGAATCACACAGAAATATGAGAAGGAATACAAACATAAAATTTCCCCTTTCTTTCATCATCCTGCAGATGCATAAAGCTTTCCTATGGTAAGAAGGAATCTCTTTATATTTTAAAGCCGGAAAAAAAAAAAAAAAACAAAACAAAGCCAACAAGCCAGGAGAGGGAGAAGGAGAATGTTGTATGGTAATTACTTGCTATTCCTTACTCAAGGTAACCTACTTTTTTCAGATCAGTATTTGCTCCTGCTCATTTGCTCATGGTGTAAAATAAAGCATATGCTGTTTGCCCATTAATAGTTTTAGACCAAAAGATTTTGCCTGTTAACCACATTCCTACCCTTCCAAGTCACCATCCCTCATGATGAGCAGGTACCATTCATACCCATGAGAATTTCAGTGTTAAAAAGCGAGTGAAAAATGAGACAGATGTACTTCCAATAGAGAAGATGGCTTTACTTGTGTTTAGAACCTGTGAACAATTAGTGGTGCAACTGAGAAATTTTGCAAGATGGTGCTTGTAAGAAAATTCATGCACATTTACAGAAAATTCAGGCTTATTTGAAATAGCAAGTCATAGAGAATCTTAAAGACTTTTTCCCAAATTGCAAGGAAGGACTCAGCTCAGAAGGCTCTTCTTTATTCCGTAATAATTTAGTGTGAGGTATTCCTGCCCATGGCAGCAGGGTTGGAACTTGATGATCTTAAGGTCCTTTCCAACCCTAACTCTTCTATGATTCTATAATTCTAAGAGGGAAACATTGCTGTGCAAATTCCTGTGTGTTGCACTCTAAGGTAACACCAATATAGCAGAAAACCGCAGAGATCTACTAAGTAGATTTTCATGCCTGCCTTCATAGACTGCCAGTAGAGATGATGTTCCACTTCCTAGAGGGATCCTAAAAGAGAATTTTAAAAAAAATCTTAGATATTTGTATCAAAAGGAAATTATTGATTATGTTCTTGAGTTCTTGGATCACAACTTTTTTGGCTAATGTCAAACATGGCAAAAAAGTTAGGTAAGTTAAATTAAATTAAGTTAAACTAAATTAAATTAAGTTAAATTAAATTAAATTTCTAATTATTCAGACAACTTAATGCTTGGGGTAAACAGTTTGAATTCTAAATAATGCATTGCTGTGCCTCACTGTACATAACTTTCATAAAATTTAATTTGTGACACTTTATGCTCTGCTTCTTCCAATTTCTTCTCTCCTTTTCCCACATTTAATAAAGATCGCATGGGTGGGGACTTTTTTTTGTTTTGTTTTGTTTTTTTAAAGGAATAGATGATTTTTTTATGCATTAAAAATAACTGCTGTCCTTTCTGTATAAATTGATGTGCTGTGGCATTTTGGAACTGTCTGGGAAATATAAAGGACAAATAAGGTCAAGTGAAAACATCATACATTATGAAAAGCTAATCATTACTGTGTTAGTCTCCTTGCTTATCTATTACGCCAAATCTTGTATGACCCAAGGAACTCAGGAAAATCTCAGTGCGTTAAAAATTTTGTAAAAAGACCTACTATATGATCCTTTTCTATGTTTTGATGATAATTCATATAAAATACCTACAGAACTGCAAATTTGGAAGTGATCATTAGATCTATGGATCTAATATTAGGGGCTTCTATTGCTAGAGCTAGTTTATTTGTAGAGATTAATGATAATTAGTAGAATAAACAAGCACCCTGCAGTGCACACCTTAATACCTGTAATACCTTTTCTTAGTTATCTCAAAGCTTCTATTTTCATTAGAAAATAGAGATTCTCCTTACCCATCTAATGGCACTTATGCTGTTTGGCTATGCTTAAATATTCTCAAGAATATACAGTCTCTCCAGGAGCAGATGTCCCAGCTATGTTTGTGCTCTGTTAATATGAGTAATTTCTTTGTGGCCTCAGTGACCTAGGGGAGGAGCTGAGGAATTAGGGACAATTAACATGCATGCTACTGACTGTCCCAACCTGTCTTCCTTCTTTTGCCTTCAGCGGGAGCCTTTGCCATGCAGAACTTTCCAGTGCATGCTGCAGGATTACAGAGCAGCAGGAAGAAAGAAGACACATTACATGGGAAAAATGCAGTAGAAGGTAGTTCAGGATGCTTAAGGTGCTGGTTAGTGGGACAAGTGAGGACTAATACATGTTCCAAAGAAGTGATGATGATGATGATGAAGCACACAAACTTGAATAAATGAAGACAGAATGAGGTGATGTTGGCGGACAAAACATACCTAGCACAAGTAGGCAGCTGTTGCAGAGTACTGCTTTTGTGAGTACAGGCTTCTTAGTTGAAACACTGCTAACCTTTCTGAGGCCTTGAAAAATGATTTACTTGTTTTAAATTTCTATAAAGTTCCCCAGAGCTGTCTATTTCCTCTGGGAAGCAAGGAGTCTCTAAATTAGATCTCAGAGCTGTGCCAAGAAATGTTTTTAAATGTTGGAAAGTAGAGCAGATATTTCTTTAAAACCTTTTCTGCTTGTTTAACTCCTGGTTCACCCAATTTACCTACAGAAGAGATTGAAATTTTTTAATTTGCACCTGACACATGCAGAAAATGTGGTTTAATAATATCGATTAGCATGAATTGATTAAGGGCTTCAGTCACACACTGTTGGTTTGTTTTTCTGTTTTTTTTTTTTTTTTTTAACTGGTAGTTTATATTAACGTAAAAAGCTCTGTAAATCTCCTCTCTGAATTATCCAACTACCATATGCTGAGAGAAATAACATTTATGCAAGCTGTTTTCTCAGGAAAGATTAAAGTCATGTCAAAGGACAATAAACAACAAAAAACTTTTTCAGGGTCACAGATCTTATTTCCTTTTTTGCTCATAAGTGACCATGTTATACTTGCCTCTTTCTGAATATAATGTGTTGCTAGTGTATGTACACAAAAAAATTATAGAAAAATTATATTGTTGTGTGAAACAAACTTACTAATCATTAATTAGCAATGCTAAACTTAGAAAGTGTTAAAGCTTCTGTCAGAATCAGACTCGTTGCCAGCTCACATGGTTTTAAAGCAGCAAGTGTTTGTATTTGAAGGACTGCCATAAGTTCAGTGATTACACTAGAATTTCAATATTCATTTAAGAAATTGCAAGTTTATGTGTCTTATAGTTATGCACAGAAGCTTGGAAAAAATAATTAAATATAACCTTGTATGAAGTTAAAGCATCTCATGATCTTTATTAGATTCTCTTTATTTCTGAATATTAGAGTCAAACATTCTCATCTGGAGAAGGAAAGCTTTTATTTGGCATGACAGGACTTCAGTATCCTTTCTATGCCAACTATGATTTTTTGTTGTTTGGACTTTTTTGCTGTCACATTCACTGTCATCTCTTAGTCTTAGTTCACAGTTAACTACAAAAATGTCAGATTAGTATGTATTTCTCAGATACAGAACTCATTTCCCCTGTTAACTACTTAGTATTAGACAGACTAATATTTTTACTGACTGGCCAGTATACTTCATAATGTGAGTACATGGGAGGCATGTGCCTTCTTTTTTCCACTGCAACTCAGTAATAATTTCTTTTTAAATACTGGAAAAATTAACTCTTTGTATTCATCACATGATATTTTCTATTTAATAAGTGTATATGAAAAGAAGGAATTAGAAAGGGTAATATGAAACACTTTGGGAACTCTAGTAGGCAAACAGCACTTTTTTTAACTTGTCACTGTCTCCATTGCTCCCAAGCTGTTCTGAAACCAAAGTCCCTCAGAAAATTCTTCATAACAATTTTGTGGATGCAATGTCTTAACATTTTCTGTGAATTTACTCAGCATTCTCAAACCAAACAAAAGCAAGCTCTTGTATTTATTTATACACTCAAAAATAAGGGTAAGTTTAAGCTGACTTAATTTGCCTTGTGTAACACTTCACAGACAAGATGCTCCGCCAATCTGTAGTGTTTGTATAGCCCTGCTCAGACTAAGATTATCCTTTACAATCAAAGCTGTACTGTGGAAAACTAAACTGGAAAACACAATGTGCCCTGTTTTAGAGAGGTGCTCTCTGTAAATTCAGGCTCTGATTCAGCAACTAAATTAATTTGGATGTGAGGTGTGAGGGTCATAATATAGTGGTTTGGGAAGTCAAAGCGCTTCTTTTGTTTCTAGTCTGCTACATCAACTTTGGATAACCAGGCCTTTCAGTGTCCCTCAAGAGCCTGTGTCACCTCTTGTATGTCTCATGTTTCCATGTTATGAGGAGCCATCTATGCACTTCATACTATCAGGAAACATCATATGCTATCGGATATATAAGTTTCAAAATTGCAGAGGCTGGTATACTGAGTTGTTATTTCACTAATAAGTATTTCTTTTCAGAAAGACTAAAGGAATTGCTTTTCACTGGAGTCAAGCTAGTGCTGAAAAGTCCAAAGAGAGATTTCGCACTGTGTGCAAGTAGAATAGGTGTGCCCTAGTAAGCATGATTTAAATATATTTGTTCGTAAGTATTGGAGTACAGTACACCAATATATCAACACAATAACAAGTAAAAATCCTGAGCAGAATTATGGTTTAATATTTTAGTGTAGTGCTATTGTTTTGTTAGTGATTATTTTTATTATCAGTATGCCTACATGCTCCTCTATTTATGACAGGAAAATTTGTACACAGGCATAAAGAGAAAGACACTTGATCCCCAAGACTTTACAGTGTAAAGTCAGCTCTGTGCACTGAGAATTCTCAGCCATGGAAGCTGAGATCCCTGAGACACCCCTGTCAGATTGCTCCAGTGATCTCATCTCAGAATAATGGCGAAAAAATTGTGTTTCACTAAACTGTATGTGAACTGTTATGTGAATGTTTCTCAAAGGTAGCAGAGATTCATTCCTGCTTGCCTTTGAGGTCCACTGGAGTATACAGGAATCCACTTACGTGGGCTGCTCACAAGGAGTACTGAGCAGCCATCAGCTCATGTGTTGACATGGTTATGGTCTGGAAGGTAGGAAGCTGGGATGCTCTAATGAGGGCTGACCAACGATAATGCAGTCCCTCTTTAATAGTAGCGGCCTTATCGTTAGTGGACACTGCAGTGACTTTGAAAAGTCTCATTTGAATTGTTATGTTATTGCAAGAGAGAGATTTTATGCAGTCCAAAGGCTAGTTATTCAGGTGTCTAGGTAGAGATTTAAACCTATATTTTGGCAGGTAGCTTGAATATTTTACCTTTAGCTTTCCAGAAATGGAAAGATCCAGAATTACCTATGAGCTACTGATTTTTGTGCCCAGCAGAGTGTGTGGGAAGATAGACTTCAATAAATTTAATTTGGTTTTATGACTCAAAAATACTGGAAAAAGTGTTTTCTATCTTCTAAAAATATTAATTATCATCCATATTCAATAAAGGTCCTTTATGCAGTGTTGGAAGATGAAGATATTTTTTTCCTTCAGACTCTGTAATCCTAACAATTCTTAATTTTTTGTGCCTCAGTTAGCCCATCTTCTTAAGTTGGTGCAATGCAGAGAGTAAAATCGATATAATAGGGTTGATAGGAGCTGGGAGTCTTCTCAGCATTTTCCATAGACTCATAGCTGGTCTCCAAAATGTATGCAATTGTTCCACTGAGCTTGATCAAGGTGTAAAGGTCGAGAGAATTCTGCCCACTGAACATTTTAAAAAGACAGTGATGCACATGGGTTCATTAAAACAAGAGGCTGTGAATCTAAACGTGAAATGAAATATAGATGAAAGAGCCTTACCTCAGACAGTTTTAATATTAGTATTTTTCATTGTGGATGAAAAAGACCAATATTTTGTAGTTGTGACATTTTACACATTTACAAAACAAGCAGATTTCTTAGGGATATTTCTGAACTTGATGAAAAAACTATTTTGTAAATAGTGGTATGATTTTAGACTCAGATCAACAAATCAGCTTGACTTGTTAATTTCCATTGCTTGTCTACATTTTAGGGTTTAAAAATAAGGAGAAATAACCTTATTTGGTTTAAAAGTAGATGTCTGCTATACAGCACTACAATTCCGCAATAACTATTGAGTAGACTTGCTTGCTGTAAGTGCTTATGTAAAACTTCTTCAGAATCAAACATTCTATACAGATGGAGATTGTGAATTATCTCTGTCCTAGATAGCAAACCCATGATTTCTAATGGAATTGGATAGCATTAATAATATATAACTTTCTCACCATCTGCTGAAGTCTTGTGGGAAACTTTTTAATGGAAAACAAGTTCTGAATTGTAAAGCTTCACTCAAGCTCTGATGTTCTGTGTGTTTTAAAACGCCTTAAAATGAGCAGTAGATGCATCAGAGAGTGTTCTCACCAGTGTTTGCTGTTTGCAGGTAGAGATGGAAGACACAGTCACAGACAATACAGAACAGCCCCAAAAAGCTGATGTGGGAAAGTGAGATATTCTTGCTTGTATACACTGCTATTGAAAAAAAAAGTTAAAGAGTAGGAGTCTTTGAAATGCACTGCTGAAATTCCACATCTAATAATGTTTAAAATCATAACTGCACTGGATTACACTAAAACTCTGATGAGCCTAGTGTCTCCCATGAGAGAGAAGCTGGTACTACAATTGTAGGAAAAAGGCTCCTGAAGAGGGTATTTATTAAAGTTTCCCTTAGAGAGCCTTTTCAACTCCCATTAATCTGTTGTATACATTGTGTTTTGGTTAATAATAACTGATGGATCTTTCTTCTGCCAAATGATGAAATTGCCTGTAGATTTGAAGACCAGCTTTTCTCAGGGTCCAGTATGTTACAGAATAAAATTGTTTATTGACTGGTTGATACCTTGCTGTTCTATGTATATTTTTCTTTCTAACTTAGCTATCATTCATCAGTTAACTGTATCTCTAATAAGGAATTATTATTTTAATTTCCTCTCTGTAACTTTCTATGTGGAATAATAGAATTCACTGCTATGTAAACATGTAAGAATTATGCAAATAATTTTAAATTATATGCTTTTAAATTAAATCTGTTGGCCTTTTCTCTTATCCTACGCTTCCTCTTTTCCTCTTCTCATATAAATTCATGTATGTACCTGGATACATTCACATCTGTTTCTTTATCTAGCTACAGAGACCAATAAATTTTATCACCTGGAAATTTAGGTAATAAAATGCTGGAGAATTAGTTACATAGACAGACAAGAATGAGCTCATTTATAAATGCCCCAAGTCTTCTTTCTGCAAAAGGAAAAAAATCCATATGCATGGCTTGAACTCTGTGCACAGGAGCAGTGTCCTCAGAATTCATTTGCATGTTTGGGGAAACTACTATATCCCTGCATGTTGACCATCAGATGAGTGCTGCCAGGGATTTGCAGGCTTGCTGAATCAGAGCAGCACATTGTCTGTCTAATGCCTCCCTAACTCCAGTGATGATGGATATTGACAGCTAGGAAGCTACTTGGTTTTGTTGCTAATTTGTTGTCTGATTTATAGGTCTTTTCTGTGCATGTCACTTTTTGCATCATGTATTACCACAGCTGATGCTGTCTTCCTTCTGCTCACAGCAATGTTCCTGTGTCCCAGCAGATTTGTGTGTTTGTGGCAATGAGAGAGACAGAAGTGACGGCTCTTCTCCTAGAACACAGCTCATAAATTATCCCTTACAATCAAAGCACCAGACAAAACAGTTTTTTCACATGGTCACAGATGAGCAATGTCCAAAGGAATTTTCCTTTTCAGAGGCTCATTAATGCATCTGTTTACTGATCCAGGGTAAAGAAGGCATAAACTGCAGGTGCAAATACATTCACCAAAGCCCTCTGGAGACCAGCTTGATTCGGATGTCAGATAAACCAAAGTTCTTAACAACATGGTTTCAAATGTTCTTCCTTGTTGAAGCATTACATTACACTGAATGCAAAATTTTATCTCCAACAGGGAGAAAGTATAAAATGAAACGAGTCAGAAAGGGAGGCAGAATTTAGAGCAATAAATATAATCGTGACTAAAGCAGTTACTAATATGGTCAGCTCAGACTGTTTAACATATTTATACCAAAAGTTGTCTTAAATATCTATAATTATATAATGAAGGGACTTCCTGTACAAAATTGTATCAAACAGAATTAAAGATGGGTACATTCCGTGCAGGAAAATAAAAGCAATGCTAAGAGGGGAACAAAACTTGGGATATTCTTCCTGCAAAATTTCTGGAGAGTAAAAAGCAAAATGAAAAATTCTCTCATGGAGCCTCCATGTATTTACTTTCTTTTTTTTTTTTTTTTCTTTTTCTTTTTTGTTTTTTTTTTTTTTTTTTTAATAAAAAAGCTGAGCTATCTTGTTAAAAGATTCAAAAACTATATTCTGAACAAAATAAGTTTGAAGAAGCAGCATACTTCTTTTGTACATGTAGGGATGAAAACTCGAACCCCTGCTGAAAGGGCTGGAGGCAAAATGAAATACATTAATTTCTTGTACTGCCAACTTCCAAGATATTTAATTTCTGTATATCTGAAAACATAAGGAAGAGTCACCATAGTAAGTAAATAACAGGAATTCGGAGTGTCCAAAAGGACACTGGTTGGCCTCTGACAGCCATTGTATTAGACAGTTCTTATGAAAGTCTTTGAGGAGCTGGTACTTGCCAAGCAAAAAAGGCATTGTTTGTTGTTATAGGGCTTTTTCCCTGAAAAATTCTAATTAATATTTCTTTTTTTTTTTTTTTATTCTAACAAAACCCAATGCTATTGCATATTAAAAACTAAAACAAAACCAAACCTGAGAGCTAAGCATAAGGCATCTGCATTGACTTAAAGGCTTCTTTCTGCGTATGTCACCAAGCACATTCCATCAACTAGGGTTTCCTTGTCTGCAGCTTTCTCCATTCTTTTGCTAACACCTTTGGCTCAGGCACTGAAATCTTCCTTCAGTTCTCCAATGCCCTGATGAGGAATAAGATTTGTCAGAGACTGTGAACAACTGTATTACTTAATTTTCATCCTATTATCCTAATTTCGCAATTGGTGTATAGCAGTAGGCTATGTAACTCCTCATGCTGCTTATTCTCATGCATTTCTCAAAGTAAAAGCTGTGGGTATGTCTGCACTGCTCTATGTCTGCAGAAAAGTGTCATCAGTGAATAAATCTAACACTGGGCACTGGATTGGCCACAAGGTTTTATTCTCTGCTGATGTGCTGGTTTTAACACTCCTGTAAAAGACATTTTATCTTATTCAAAATATCATTGTATAATTTTAGAACATTAGGTTTTTTTGTTTTGCAAGTGGATGTTATGAGTAAAGCTTTTGCTTATTTTGGAAGCTTCTTCTAGAAAACCAGTGGAATGACCTTACATTGTGTCATGGGTTCAGCAGCAGCAGTCTGGTTTCCCCTTTAAGTAGTAACTGGTGTAGCACTGTGTTTTGGATTTTT
>JASSUY010042015.1:0-25039 GCA_032466535.1 Forpus xanthops
CCTTGCACTTGGCATGGTTAAACTTCATGAGGTTGGCATCAGCCCACCTTACAAGCGTGTCAAGGTCCCTCTGGATGGCATTTCTTCTCTCCAAGGTTTTATATACTAAAGCTCTATTTTGTCAGAATTTGAAACTGAAGTTACCAAACAGGATTTTCTGTTTTGTGGTTTCTCCTCTCCCCTCTCCCCCACCAAAATGACTGTTGTTAAAGCCTGTAAGGAACTGATTCCTAGAGTCAGTCTTGTTGCTCTGTTTTGCTTTTTTGCCTTTGACTTAGAATAAACCAGTGTTTTACTCCAAGAGCTACTTTAGAGGCTCAAATGAGTTCCTTACTGTGCTAAAAAGGTGGTGTAGGCTTACAGGGAGTAGGGGGAAAATACTGAAATTGTGTTTTGAAAACTTTAAAAATTTGAGACTGTCAAGAAGAATCTAAAGCTAAAATCTGAGGTAGTTCTGTCAGTAACTGAGTATTACCCTACCCTGCTTCTCTTACTGAAAAAGCTTTTTGTGGTTTTCTTCTTCGAACTTCAAGTGAATGGATGATTTATAGCCAAAGTTTTAGACCAATCAAAGGACAGGCAGCGTGAAACAGAAAATAAGCAAATTTTTAGGATTAAAGTTAGGAGCAAAGGAAGTTTTCTTCTTCTGAGAAGGAAGGTCTTTGTTCTGAGAAGGAAGGTCTTTGTAAAGTCTGCTGTTCCTCTTAAGGGTAAATGCTAGGCTCACAGTGATATTCTTGCCAAATAAAAAATGTAGAAAATGATTTAGTGGTTCTTAGTTGTTCTCTTTGACGGAATGGCTCTTAGACTGCCTGTAGGATAAGCTTTAGGAGGGAGATGAGCAGATACTTAGTTGTTGCTAAAAAAGCTGTAAATGTATGCAACTGTATTAAAATTTGCATTGGTACACTCCATCATGTTTGCAATAAAGATATAATAAACTAATAATTTGGTAATCTGCATTGTAATTGAGAAGATTCCTTCCTTGTCCAATGCAAGTCAAAGCAGTCCAATAGGGTAATTGCACTAATGGAACAAATTTAATGACAATTCTGTCTGCCACAATCATGTCTTACGAAACTGACATTGTCCATTCAGATAGATAATGTGGTGTTTTCTTTATGAAAATCTACTAAAACTTTAAGAGGCTTGGAAAAGTTCTCATACTAAATATTACCAGATACTAACTATACTAAAATAAGAGTTGAACATTTATTAAATGTTGAGAGTTTGTGTTCTAACACAAAGGAATTCCTGATTTTCCAGATATATTGCTGTGCATGCTTCTTGCTCCTCTGTATTTTCTTTCAGCATGAGTCAGGTCAAAGTCCATGAGGTTTTAATGCCATAAAAAATTTCCTGGTATTGCTGCAGGCACAGTCTAATTGCTTCCTCTTTGAACCTCTTATAACTCTCATCAACAAATTGCTTGAAAAAGCCATGCATCTTTGGATCATCTGTCTTTCCAGGCAGTTTCATCTCCATTAGTTTCAAAACTGTTGGTTACTTTGTACTTTCTAGCTCATACTTAATTTTTAGACTCTAGTTGCCTGGCTCAGTTACTGTAAGATCACAAGTATGGACCAAGGCAATCTCAAACTCAGAATAAAAAGCACTATGAAAGTCCACCTAGCTCTGGATACTACGTGCTTCACATTCTTGCCTCTTCATTCATCACTTCTTCCTCACTTCAGGCATCTTTTCCATTCAGTCTCAAGGCTGAGCAATTAGTTCTGGGAGCTTTAAAAAAAAATTAAAAAACCAAACCGAAAAACACCACCACCAACAACAAAAACCCACAACAAAACAAACATCCTACTGACTTTTTGTTGAAAGCAATCTAGTGTCATAAGGTCATACTAGCTGTGACACAGATACAGAGATTTGCTTTTGAGTTCACACTCTTTACACCTTGTTTCAGCTATCTTAATGTTCTTATAGTAATGGTTCAGGTTGCTGTGGGTTTTAATTTCTGGTGATTAACCTTTTGAAAGTACTTTTGAAATGTTTTTGAAATTCTAGAAGACAAGTATTTTAGTTCAGCCAGTAGGAATTTAAACATAGCAAATCAATTGTACTGTCAGTGCTCTTAAACCTTGCATAGAGTTTACAATGAAGTCTAGTTGATTCTTAATATATGTAGAGAATTAGCAGTAACTAGTTTATGGTAGTATTTCAGGAAGGAGCGCAATAGTATATTCCTGAAAGCAGTCAGGAGGTGTTGGTGTTCATTTGTCTGTGCTCACCTAGGGAGCCTGAGAACAAGTAATAAATGTACCTGCAGTTTCGTTTCAGAGGAGTAGAATAAGAGGTAAATTCAGCATCCATCTCTAAGACATAATATTTTATTGTTGATCTTAATTATGATATAGATGCTGTATGTCTTTATGGAAGTTTTGAAAAATCAAGAAACAGTATTTCTGTAATGGTCTGTTTGCTAGTCTTACCACTAACTTTGAAGCCACTGGCCAAATAAAGTTTCAAAGGGCAGTACTAAGATAAATACTAATGCATGTTTCATGAAAATGAGCAGCTGTATAAATGCAAGAGAAAAATCAGGGGAAATTCTGGCACAACCTTGCAGTTAAGTTTCTGACTTAGTAAAACCTGGCTCACTCAACAGGTTTTAATAGCTTCAAACTACTTGCAATGCTGCCTTTTCATGAAGGGGTGGAGCAACACAGAAATAAACTGTTCAATACAGATAGCATGACAGAGCAGTTAGGAAGGAAACCTTGCAGCCTTACTAAAAAGGTTTCTTTAGATTCTGTCCGTGAGGGGGGTATTTTTGTGTGTTAAAACAAATAAAAAATCCATTACAACAACAGCAACAAAATCCAACCTGGGAAAAAAGCCATCCCCAAAAAATACATGAACAGTATCCCATAATCTTTGCCTTAAAGTTTAAAATGAGGAGATAGAGCTCTGTTTCTACAAGGAGCAACATCACACATGAAAGCACTTACACATTTAGTTAAGCTTTTCTTTTTTTTTTTCTGAATTTAATTTCAGCTGATTAAAAGCAGTTACTTAGGAACTTCTATGAAGAGTTATTTCTGAAATAACTGGTTTAGACTAGTTTCACGTGCAGGCTATTCACTGAATATATTTTGGTGTAGAGGAGCGCATGAGATAAGGTTGACTAACACCATATAGTTTGTCCTGGATCTTCTGGAATCATTTACACTGATTTGCCTATAGAGATGAGACAAAAATATTGGTTTGTTCTCACAACTATATTAACAGATTTTTTTGTCAAATTTTCTGAGCATTGAAAGTTTTGAATTTCAAATTTTTTGTTATAGTGTTGAGTTGGTTAGTATTTACCAATATGTTACAAGCTTAGCATTCCTATTGTGGTTTGTAATCTGGTTTCTGGATCACAGGCTAATTTTATGTACTTCGGTACTTTGTGATCCAGTTGTGGCTGTAGCTTGACAAGCATGTGGATTCTGGACAGCCATATATTGGTACAGCATGAGTATATCTTACAAAATTGTTCAGCGATTGACTTACTTACTTTTAGCAATCAGTAGTGTGTTTGAGTTTAATTCTTTGCCTTGTCAGTGATTTAGACTTGTAAAAATGCTCTTTTAAAGAATACAGTCGCTTCTGAGGGGTTGCACTGGCAAGCTGAACTGGTATAATTGGAGTACTCTGCTCAGTATTCATTTATCTGGGATTTTGTAAGAAAATCAACATTTACAAAATATGTTGGAAACTTGGCAGCTACGAAGCTGAAGAACCTTTTTGTGTGTTTTATAATTACAAATACACAACATGTGTCACTGATTTTTATCTTTGCAGTGTGTGAATGCCTTAATATTTTTTCCTTGTATGATTTTCATTGGCAAACATGAACTTTGAAGGTACTTCTGTTGACTGTGCACCTGTATCTTCATTGTGAAATAAGCATGCAGAGGTAAATATTGACAGGTAACAAACTTGATTGCACAACAAGCTCAGACTGAAATAGAAATACTTAATGTGTATTGTTGTGCTTTCCAAGTCAGATACTGCCCAGTGCAAATATAGTACTTTCCAGTGCAACCTCTGAACTACTATGCTAAGTCTCCTCAGTGATCTTTTACTCCCATCTTTCTCATCATGCTGACTTCTTTCCTCTGTCTGTTCAGCAGTGGGAGACATTTAGCGAACGCTCTTCAAGCTCACAAACTCTGACCCAATTTGATTCTAACATTGCACCAGCTGATCCTGTAAGTCAATCACTTAGCTTGCTTGTTTGAAATTAATTTTATTAACACTGAATTTCCATTCATTGTATTTAGCTGTTATGCATGATTCCATGAACTGCTTTTTGGGGAATGGTGGCAGACTTCTTCAGATTTTTACTCATTTTAGAAATACAAATTTTCTAGTGCTGCTCATGTTTAATACCAGAGTGCAAAGAATGCTTTTCCCTTGATCTTGAGGTAATACAGCACTGCTATCAAAACCTGAATTATGCAAAGTATTTAAATGTGTAATGGATTTTTTCAACATATTTATAAGTCGATGCAAGGCTCACTCCCAGTGACAAACCAGTCCTGTTCTAGTTTTTTGTCTTAAGTGTTGTTTTGTGTTTTCAAGTTGCTGAGCTTGATTTGTACAAAATTTTAGGAGCTGACAATGCCAATTCACTAAAAATCTACTGGGCTTCAATCAGTGTGGTATTTCATAGTCCCAATGTTTTCGCCAAGTTACTTTCAATAATAAGGCTGTTAGTATTTTTTCAGCTAAACTTCTGCTCTTCTGATACTTAGTGAAGAGTGCTCTAAAGAATTATGTAGTTAATTAGCTTGTGATGTTTGGGAGCCAGAAATTCACTATGGCATTCCCAGTTCTGCTGGTTTTAAACTTCACAGCATGTGATGTTGCGTGCTTCTGAGATGCATTAAAATTACTTCAGTATTTAGCTGCTGCTTTCATCCTGCTTTTCTTACAGGTTTAATTACCACTGTTAGTATCCATTTTAATTTAATTACGGTGTTGATGTCCATTTGATTCTATAACAAAATTATAGGTGTACTTGATATGCATGTAATTGCTTTTAGTATTAAAAACATCATTTCTGAAAAGATATAATATGTAAATATACATACATTTTTAAGTACATCAGTACTCCACTCTCGGAGCTAACCTTGATATTTATGTGGAAATAGCATTTCTAGATGCTGGGAAGTATAAATCAAACTGGGCTGTCCCTGTGCTCAAAATTGCCCTTAGTTAACATTCGAACCAGATGAAAATGTCATACTTGAGGTGCAAAACAGCCCTTTTCCATCTGAGAGACTTTTTTGGTTTAAATGTGCTATTTTTATGCTTTAATGAAGTAAACATGATGGAAATCAATTTATAGTTGTTTCTTGCTATGTGTAATTGCTCAACAGTAAAGAGCAATCACTGCCTTGTTTCCACAATGAGATAGTAGTATATTTTACGCATAATTAGTAAATGACAAATCTGACGTTTGATATTTTCCGCATACATTAAAAGTCTAAAAAGTAGAAAGTGATGGTATATGGAAAATTTATATATAGCTGTTTGCGTGTATATGCCTGTATGCATGTCTGTCTAAATAGATATTCAATAGAAATACAGAAAGTATACTGGGAAGATCACATTTTTGAGTTATTTTTTTGTACAATGTTTGTAGTTGAGAAAAAACTTAGAGTGATGAGCATCTTTAAAGCTTACTAAGGTAATGGACTGTGGGAATAGATACTTTGGTGTCTTTTCATATGAAAATAAGAACAAATGGCACTAAATTTTCAGTAGCAGTATGCAGACAATTCTGAGTTTAGCGGGCTCAACCATGATGCTTAGGACTGATTTGTTGAACAGCTCCTTCCTACCCAAAGGAGATAATAGGCTTTTTCAAGTAGTTGTTAATAACTAACTAAAGAGTGTATTCATAGACCAGTTCTTCTAGCTTTTTGTTGGAAAAGCAGCAGCTTTGGTGGTAAAAAATAAGTAAAAAAATTAAAATGGTACATTCATCTCCCGTTATGGGGACATAATTTGCCTACTGTAAGTGAAAGTTGGTAACATGATGTTTTGTATAAAATTTGATTAATGAACTGATTTAATACATTATATAACAATCCCTTTCCCCATGAGACATGATTTTTATAGTAGCTGAAGTACGTACAGCAAGAGTGATTTTTGCATAGTAATCCCATTACAGAGGAAAAAAGAAAAACACAATATATTCCTAGAAGCTGGATACAAGAGTGTTTGAGCTGTGACTAGAAAGTAGTCTTAAAAGTTCTTATTTGCAACAAGAATAGTGTAAGTTACAGTAAACAGTTTTAGAAAATACTAATGTAAATGTATTAAGCATGGTGGAATTGATCAACTTGGTAGTCAGAACAGATTAAATATGTGTAGTTCTGAAAGTTTTTGCCATTTCTAGGGACAGGATGTAATCTAGGATTTTTTTGTGTACAGTCACTATACCTATTCATATATTCTGAATATAGACGATAGCCTCACACCACTATGTCAACTATTTTTAGGCTAACTTGAGAACAGACATAAAAGTTCCAAGTGTTTTTTTTTTTTAAGCTATCTACTTATCTACTCAGACTCCAAACCAAATTAAAAGGGCTGTCTATAAAGCAGATTAAAATGGAGTCGATTATCTGAACTACAAAGAAAATGCCTCAGTGTAAGGTCAATGCCTGTCTAGACCTTAGAGGTGTATTTCATAGAGTTTATTATCCTCAAGTTTAGAAGATCCTATTTTAAAGACTCCTAAACCAATTTGTCATAAACTACTACAAAGTACCTATTTTATAGAGTATTACTCATACAATTTAAAGAGACCATAACTTCCTGATGTATCATAAGTAAACCTCAGTGGTGGGATTCTGAAATTGCAAGATTTTGTTGGGTAGTTTGGGAGTTTAGGTTTTTGTTTGTGGTGAGGTTTGGGGGTTTTTTTTTTGTTGGTTTTGGGGTTTTTTTTCCACTTTTTTTGGTTGGTTGGTTTTTCTGAGGGTTCACTTCTGGTATGCCAGAAGTTGTGAAAAGCTGGTAGATCTTAGCTGTTGTCCTAGTTACAACTTGATTATCTATAGAAACATTTCTAGTGCCCTTTTAAAGTAGTATGCTAGCTTACACCTTATACATCATTGTAGTATGCTGGGTTACACCTTGAAAGTCATTAGAGAAACTTCAGCTTACAGAACTTTGGTTTTGTGGGTATATTCAAGTCTGTGGAACTTGCGTAAAACAGTAAATTTATGAAATTTTGTTTAGAGATGACATTTTGCATGGTGTCAGGCACTCTTAATAGAACTGTTTAAAAATAGGTTAACATCACTTAACTCTGATTTCCTCCACAGGACACTGCAATTGTGCACCCAGTTCCTATAAGAATGACTCCAAGCAAAATCCACATGCAGGAAATGGAGCTTAAAAGAACTGGAAGTGGTAATGTATTTTCTCTTGCTAATGAGAAAGTATTTGTACAATTACAGTTGATTTTACTTCCTTAAACATGCTTTTTTCTTCTCCATTGATGAATACATTTGGAGCTATAACCAGGATAATTAATGAGGTTCTCTGAGTTAAGGATTGGAGTACTGTTCAGATAGGTTTTGAATTGGCCATTTGCAGCAGTAAAAATTCCACCATCTACCAGAGATCATTGCTTGAAGTAGTTTCAGGAGCATGATGATGTAGATTGGATATGGGCCTCTGGGAGGATGTCTAGGTTTCTTGCTTTCTGAAGGAGTCTGTGAAGAGTGAGAACATAGCCTGCATTGATAAAGCTTGTTCTGCTGTAGTCAGAAACACTGAGTTTATTACTTTGAAACCTGACAGCATTTGGGAGGATTGGCAAGCCTTTTGGTTTTGGTGGAGTTTTTTTGTTGGTTTGGGTTGGTTGTTTTTGGGTTGTTCATTTGTTGTTTTTTTGTTGTTGTTGTTCAGGTTGGTGTTTGGTATTTTGGGGGGGGGGGTTTGGGTGGGTTTTGTTTTTTTTTTGTTTGGTTGGTTTTTTTTTGATTTTTTTTTTGTTTGGGGGTTTTTAAATGATAATAATAAGCAAGGAGGTTTGATAATTTTTTTTGAGGAACAGTAGAGTCTTAATTTGAAGATGTGTGCCATGCCAGTATTTCCTAAGGTCATATAACTTATGCAGAATAAACAACACATTTCTTTCAGATTATCCTTAGCCTTGTAAATGGGTAAAGATTCCAAACTATTAACACTATAAAAATAGAAATAACACTATCACAATGTAAAATCATACACCAATTTTAGTCTTGAGTGCAACACTTTAGATAAGAGTAGAAAACTGATATATAGCTTAGGCTTCAGAAGTAAAGGCTAAGTTGAATACATTAATTTATTTAGACTTATTTCAATCTAGATCACGCTAACCCTACTAGCCCACTACTTGTGAAACCGCCTGATCTCCCAGAAGAAAACAAAATGAGTTCATCTGTGAAATTTACACCTGGAAATACAGTTAGTAAGTATCACAGTATATTTTCTGATCTAATTTTTTATGTTATACAAAACGTAGATCTGATATATTCCTCTGTGAATGAAAACTTACTAGATAGCAGAAGCTCTAAAGTGAGATAAACTTATCCAAAGAACAAAGTATATATTAGAAGTAGTAATTAAACTTCTAGATGTCAGTGGAGATGTTGTCCTGCCCTGTGTAGAAAAAAGTTTGTATTTTCAGCTCTTTTCCATCTTCCTGTTTTCTCTTTTAAACTTAGGATGAGAAATTGAAATGTATGGAGTGGAATTGACTAAGCATTTGAATCTACCTCAGAACTGTAACAATGTTTTCTGAAGGGTGAAAACCTGTTCACAATTTTCAGGCTATTCACATCTAGTTTAGCTACTAAGAAAATGCAATAAGACTTCTAGATTTCTTTTTTAGGTACAGCTTTTCAGCTGTTTATTTGCTTCT
Source organism: Forpus xanthops (assembly GCA_032466535.1). NCBI lineage: Eukaryota > Metazoa > Chordata > Aves > Psittaciformes > Psittacidae > Forpus > Forpus xanthops. Next base: position 8,936 of record JASSUY010042015.1, read on the forward strand.
GATAGCATTTTTGATTTTTCAGTAACTCCTATGTCCGTAACTTTACAGTCTTTTGATTTGATCAGTCCACTTGTCTAATATTGAGAGCGGTCCCAGATTATGTGTAGCCTGAGTGAGTCTTTGCTGTCTGTTTCCGAGATTTGTGTTCTTTAAACTGGGAACTTCAGTAAAAATACGATTTGAAGAGCTCTCATTACTTTGAGTCCTTTGCATTATTAAGACAGTAGTATTTTGGTTGATTTGTAGTACAGAAGTAATTTTAAAGTGCTAGGTAAGAAAGTGTCTTGCTAAACAGGAAAGTTATCTCTGGAGGATTTTCATCTCTGGGTTGTGGCTGATGTGTCTTAACACTTGAAAACCTTAGTGTCTTACAAGGTTAAAATAATCTTTTGAGACTGGGTAATTGAGAGAAATCTTGATGTTCTTGATTAGAATTTTCTTCTTTACTGATAACTAATCAGGTAAGTCTCATTGCTCTTTTGATTTTCCACCTTGAATGGTGCTTTATAGGGTGCTCTGGAGTCATCCCTTGTGATAGCTTCTAGATCCATTTTTCTGTCTATATTCATTCAACACAAATGTTATGGCTTCTGTTGAGATTCCTCATTCATGGGGGAAAAACCTCATGCTTTGCATAGCTTTTAAGGGTAAGGTTGTCCTTAAGGCATCAAGGAAACCGTATGTGGTGCTGTAATAGCATCTTTCATTTTTAAATGTTACCTTAACCAGAAGCTTTTTGAAAAGATTTGGTCCAAAACAGAGCCGGCTGACTACTAGCCTTGAAGGTACAGAAGTTGCAGTAGTAGTAAAGCTACTGAGTTTGTCTCTGTACTGTACGTATATTTTCCTCTTTCTGACTTCGAAGGTTGGAGACAATCTTTCAGCACTTCTAAAATCAAACATATCCTACTTCTTGCCTTTTATTTTTACTTGGATGTCTCTTACTCTTGTTTGCTAGATTGTCGAAGTGATAGAATGTCAAATGTTTAAAAAATCACTGCTTATGAAACTTACATTTTAATTACAACATTGCTGTCATTGTTTGTTCTTCAGTACATCCCAGTAGTAACTCAGAAGTGTTGGTTGAGGGGAGTTGGTTTGAATTGAATCCTTCAATTATTCAGATTCCAGGATTTTGAACCCTGCCTAAATGATATCTTTCAGGGAAAAAATACATAAACCCTTTTTAAAAATAAGAATTGACTATTTGAAATTATCTGTTACCTGTATCTGTTAGAGTATATTAGTGGTGCATAAAAAATATGAAACTTTTTACTTTTCTCTTACCAGCAGATGGTTATAGCAGTTCGGACTCGTATACTTCAGATCCAGAGCAAATTGGAAGCACTGTAACGCGGCAACGGTTAGTAGAGTAGCAACTGAAAAAAAATAAATAAAAGGTGGTTAAAGAAGCCTGTTCTGAGCTTCTGTTGTTTGACAATGATCTTGTAAATGAGGACTAAATAGATTCTTAACTTTAACACTCAGGAATCTGGAGGCAATCTGTTTTCTAATACATTAAGAATGTGTGCTCTTCCTGTTCATGTGTAAAGTAACAGTTAAAAAAAAATAGTGTAGTCTAAAAAGTTGTTTGGGTTTGGCCAATCAAATGAAACTCCATGTTCAGTAAAAAGTCTTGATGTAAAGACTCTGTCTAAAGAGAATGTAAGCACAGGAGACCATGATGGTACTTGAAACCAATTTTTTGTGTTTCTAAAATCATGTGAGGCATTAATGGAGAAGGACCTTGTGACTTTGTAGCATACAAGAAGAATAAAACATAAATAAGAAATATCACAGCAGTTACTGAATCTCTTTTAATAATAGACTTTTATTAAATGAAGGACAGTCACAGGCCCAACATAAATTAAGGGATCGGAGAAAGCTGTGCAAGCACATAACCAACAACTGCATCATTTGACATAAGAGAATGTGCTGTACTAGCTGGTGCAAATTGTTCCTATTAAATCTGCTTGAATAGGATTAAAAACCAGCTATGCCATTAACCATCTTACAATCAGTTACCGAGGTAAGTTTCAAAACAAAAATAATTAGGAAGACTTCAATAGCAATGAAAGATTTGCAGTTGCCTGTCAGCACAGCAGCTTAAAAACTTCTTTCCTTCATTATATTTAATGGCAAATTTGATTCTGTCCTGTTTCTGTGTATGTTTTTGCACTATCATCGTGATGGTTTCGACATGTTCTTTTCACCTCTGATTTTTGTGTTAGGTTCTTTTGCAGAGCTTGTGTAGATGAGTGAAGCTTTATGATGAGTTGCTTGTCCAGATCAGGCAGTTCTGGCAGTGTCCACCCAGGAAATTTTTCTCCCACTTTGTCTTTTGCTTCCTACCACTGATACCTCATTAACTGATTGTAGCTTTATCTATAGATATTACATTGTCCTTGACCATACCATTAGTCCAGAGTACTTCTTTGAATTTTCAAAAAGCAAAAACTGACAAGACTATGTCAGATAATAGTACTTAAGGAGTGTCCTTGAACCCCTTTCTCCTTTCTTTAATCCTTACTTGCGCCTTACTGGACTAGCTAGATGGATGACCCTAGGACTCAGTGTAATTATATTTTCATTTCATCAACTGGATATATATACATTTCGTCAGCATTATATATGGAAGAATTGTCTGGAAAAATATATTAAGAGAGTAAATTTTTCTCTTGTGATAACTCATATTTCTGTCTGGACTTACACATTCAGGAATTTCAAGTTCTGTGTGGAACTTTGGTACCTCTTACCTTTCCTAGTTAGTTTTATGAGTAGTTCAGGAGAGCATTGCGGAAGTCAGTCGTAGGAAAGAACTTATCGGTTATTTATGAGTTGCATAAAAGAGGAGTTGTATTCATGTCAGCGACTCAGTAAATCTGTCTTGCTCATGTTTGAGTAGTTAGGAAGCTTCTGCATGCTGCTTTAAAATGGAAGGTGTATACAGTAAATCCTATTCAAAGGTACTTGGGCACTACTTCACCCTTCTATCCTTTTTGCATGTGTGCTCGATGAGCTTACAACAGGTATCCACTAGATGGTGATCCGACCTAAGAAATGAGTATCAATGCTTCTACCAAGTATATGGATTTGGAAAACTTCAGCCAGAGAATTAGTAGTTATTTGAGATATAGTCAGCTCAATATACATTGAGGCAGGTCCAACAAAAACTTCATATTCTTCAGTGACATTAAACTTAATCTGCTTAAAACCTAATCAGGATGTTGAGTATGTCTTCCGTACTTTGCAAATTATAGTGACTACCATCTGGATGGAATTACCATATTTAGGTTTCTCTGTTTCTGAACTATTATTGTTTAGGATGTGTGTCAAGCTTTTGGTTTCCCAAAGATAAATTACTTATGGTAATATAAGAATAATTAAGATAACAGATTTAAGTAAATGGAAATATAAAAACAATTGTGAAGTCAAAGAATACCAGAAACTGAAAACTGATTTTGTGATCTGCAAAAATCAATGGCAATAAGGCTCTTTTCCATCTGTCAAACTTTATTTTTTAATTGCATACTTTGAAATGCTCTTGAGTTTTTAGTTCTGTTGTAGCTGCTGAAAATTACTACAGAAACTTTTGTTTTGCAGGTCGCATTCAGGAACATCTCCAGATAACACTGCACCACCACCACCCCCTCCAAGGCCTCATCCTTCTCATTCTCGATCATCATCCTTAGATATGAACAGATCCTTTTCAGTTACCCCAGGTAGATATACCATGTTCCTCTTGTATATTGTGGTTTTTTTCAGCATATATATTCCTGAAGCATACTTTTTTTTTTCTCTGAAGAAAGATTGTGTCTTCTGAAATCATTGCTTCTGAATGAAGAAGCTGAAAATGTTGTTACTCTTTCTGTTTGTATAAAAATGTGTGGTCCACTTTGCTTAAACGGATAATTTATAAGTAAATTCTGAATGCTGGCATTGTAGTCCTTTGGGTGAATGCGGGGAGCAAAGTCAGGCAGTAACATTTTGGTGGTGCAGCTACATGCAATGAATTGCATCTGCCAGAATATTCTCAAGTGAAGATCTTTTGGTATCAAATGTATTAGAGAGTGGTATTAAGTATTTCACTTCAGAGGAAATTATTAATATTCACTTCTGATTCTGCTTAAGGGTTTTTATTGTGCTTCTGACTTGTCAGTACTTTTCAGTCCAGGATCACAGGGTATGAACAAACGTTAAGGTGGTGTATAATGAGGGTAAAGCCAAAAAAGAACGTACTAAGATCAGCAAAGTATGACCATGTCTGTACCTTGAGCTGGAACAAAGGAACAAGATCCATGTTCTGATTCCTTGTTTTGTCTGTTGCAAATTTGAAAGGAGATGCTGTTCCAGTTATGGTCAATGTGACAGGTTAATACGTAGGCAAAATGCAGAATTTCTTTATGTTGACAAGTCAAAAAAAATAGATAGCACTGTAGCATGAAGAGTAATAATCTTGGCCAAATGTGATGCCTCTTTTACAGGACAGCAACAGGCTGGAGTTGTTGCCTATCCCCCTGCAGTGCCTCCAAGACCACAGCCTTCACAGGTGATGTCACTTTTGAAAAAATCATACTCTTAGTGCATCATTTTTATCTAACTCTGAACTTTAACTTACCTCTAACATGAGTAGCATTGCTTGATATTTTTGAAACCACCAATATGTGAATGATGGCAAAACCTAGACTAGCCAAATGTTAGCCTCTCCTGAATAAAGAATTGCTTCTGGTAAAACCATGGAAAGGGATAAATTAGAGAGAGAAAAGGAATGAGTGGCTCTGGAGCTGAGTTACAGGAAAGAAAGTCACACTTTCACATTTCTTTACCTCTCCATGTTTAGCTAGTAGGCCTTAACACAGACTGAGAATAATCTTTAAAAGTTGCAAAATAAATGTTTGTTGTCCATAGGTCTGGCATTCATAATATAACTGCTCCCTAAAGGAGATATCCCACTATCCCACTTCTTCCTTTGTCAGAGACTTCATGATCTTTGCAGTCCTTGTTGGTTCAGTTGCAACCTTAGTTGGTTCAGTTGGTGGATTTGGTAGAAAACAAATCTTGCATAAGTTTGGGTTTGTTGGGATTTCTTTTCCTTAGTCTCAACCAGGTGAATCCTTCAGCTGCTCCGCAGATATGACATGGGGCAGATAAAATTGTTTTTCAGTTGCTTTACAGCAGCAACTACTTCATAGAATCTGAGTTACCATCAACTGAAGTTAGTCAATGGGCTTCACTTCCTTTTCTTTTAAAGTTTTCCTTATTTTTATAAACACAGAGTGGTCTCTCTGTGTCTTGGATGAGATGTGCTTTGTCCTACTGACAATGTCACTAAATACTTTTGTCTTTTTGTTGCAGGGTGCAGGTCCTCATGTGCATCGCCCAGTGGATGCTGAAGGCCTAATAGCTCATACCAGTACCTCACCTCAACAAATACCGGAACAGCCGAATTTTGCAGACTTCAGCCAATTTGAGGCATTTGCTGTTTCAGGTGTAAGCAAAGAGGAAGATGATGAAATTGAAACACACTCAGAAGTCTTGCAGGTGAGCAGACGTGAAGATCTTGTCAATTGCATAATACCACCAGCAGTTATGAGAATTTCTTAAAACCTACTTCTGCTGTTTGAACTCAGTGGTTTAGTGTTTTTCATGGTGTCCCAATCCATTGCTAGAAAGAGATTATGTTACGCATTGCTACATTTATTTAGTAATTGCCAAATACCTAGACAGAAGTGCTTCTCTTTCAGTTCTGAATTGTAATTCAAGCTATTTTGTACTTATTAGCATATATGTGCAGAAATATCATTGTATTGGCACATTTAAGATTTTGCAGAGGCAAAACTTCTCTTCTGATCATTCTTGTCAGCCTTTCAAATGACTTCTAAGTCATAAATTAGTCTGTCTTAATAAATGACAGTCAGACGTTAGCTTCTGCTATAATTCCATAAATTTGTTTTTGTTCAAAGCTGTTGGAGAGACAACCTGAATAAAAGTCTAGCATCCTTGTATAGTAGATCATAAGAGATGTTTACAAAACCTTGTTTCCTACTACAGACAGGAGTTAAAATTTTGGAAGCCTTGGGGCTTATTCCTTTTTATGTCATAACAGTGAACTCCTATTACACAAGTTACTTTGTATTTTCCTTTCGTAATTTGTAGCCTTCACCTAGATTGTAAATTCTCTGGCGCACTTCAGCATCTTTAGTTGCAAAAGTACCTGTGGTGCTTTAAAGTTCTCCCAGCTATCAGCAGCATGTTCTTGCTTCCCTTAATCATCAGGAAGGTCATTGTAGAACCGTTTGGGAGCTCTCCATGTACCTCATTGCAAAACTAGCTGCGTTAGCTTAAGCTGCCACTGAAAACTGCTGAAGTTAAGCTTGCTGATTGTTTTGCACTGGGGTAGACAGGGAACAGTGGCATTGTGCTCCACTGGAGGGATTTACCTTTGTCAGAAGAGATGGATAACAGTGGTAACATAGTAGCAGAAATAGCTATAGTGTTTTATCATCAGGCCGCAGCCTCTTTTTTACTCTACAGTGCCTCATAACATTGGGATTTTGACTTTATTCAGAGTGAAATGCTTGAGAGCAGAGTACTTTCAAATAACCATTGTGTCTCTTTTTTATGGTGATTTTATATTCTGTATTGAATCTTAACTTCTATATCAAAAGACAGGCCTGACAGGAAGTAGAGCGTTTTACTTGTGCCTGCTCTGTAAGCTGCTTCCAGGTCAAACCAGTGTTTGTGACCAAGATAGTTTTAGATGGTTTTATTCCAAAGCATGTATTGTTGCTGTATTCCAGCTTGTCCGTCTAAAGAAGACTTGAATTTTATATGTTTACTATATGAATGTATCAGAACGCAGCATACTGACTGTTGCTGAATGAAGTATTTGTTGAGAAGTAGTTTTCTAAATATAGTGTATATCCCCCTAGGTTGAAAAGCCCTCTGATTCTGCAAGTTCTCTTAGAGTTGCCAAAGCAGATGGAAGAATTGAAGACAAAGCACCTGCTAATGTCCCCACTAGTGCGGTACGCAAAGTACACTTGGAAAGAGAGCGTAGTTGTTGGATGCATATGAATTTATATGTCTATTTTGATTTGTGACAGCAGCTCTGTATGCTTCCATTCGAACTCAGTTTTCTTAGGTCCAGTGTGTGCTTGAAATAGGCATGTGCATGATGAGGTTTTGCATCAGATGTTCATGATTACTTTTATTCTTGAGAGCAGAAAATGAAGATCCTTAAGTGTTCAAACTTTGGAAACAGCAAAACTTTTAGTGCAGAAATTGGTTAACAGAAGGTTTTTTTGTTTTGTTTTGTTTTTTTTTTTTCTGTTACCTAATTACTGGGGGAAAGGCCTGTTCTGGGATGTGTATTTACAACTGACTGCTTGCAGAATTTCTTCAGATCATATGAGAATGCAGCTAGGTGTCCATCAGAGAATATCAGATGGGTTGTAAATTCAGTTAGCTCAGTAACTGGTTTTAAAAATATGTAATTTAAGCAAGCTAACAGGTTATAATCCAAGCCCAGTGCAATTTGTGAGAATTAATAGGCTGTGATTTTTCTCTCTAGGGTAAAGGCACTACCCCACTTGCTCCACCACCAAAGCCTATTCGCAGAAGATTAAAATCAGAGGATGAGCTAAGACCTGAAGCTGAGGAACATACACAGAAAACAGGTGTCATAGCTGCTGTTCTTGCTTCACAGCCATCTATTCCTAGGTAACCCAAGAAGTGTATAAATACATCTGTTACTGGAAACTTTACATTTAAACAGCATACACGCTTTCTGTTCCAGGAGCTGCAAACAACTTCAGTGTGTTTGAATTAGATTAATTTAACAGTTTAAAAGTGGCTTATAAACAAGATCATCCTAAAGCCTCTATTACTGGGAAACTTTTTAGTGGTCTTGAATTTTGGAGTGTGAACTTTTTAACTTCTGCAAGTATGTTGGAAAGAAGTGGCAGAAGTATTAAGATGTAGTGTTGAATTTCGAATAATGGTTACTACGAAGTCCAAAACATGCAGTCTTTGTGTCCTATCTTGAAAGTGGGACTGTTGTGTTAGTCACTTGGAGGCAAATGAATGTTGTACAGTGTGTTGTGGCTTTGGAAAATTGATTATGATAAGTTTTTTAAATCTGCTGCTTGTTCTTTCATTGGAACCAGATGTGTGTGGTTTCCATGCAGATAAACAATCAAGCCAAGCAGAAAAGGGAAAATAACAGTGTAACAAATTTAAAAAAGAAATTAAAAGAGGAGTTTGCTCATTTAAAAAGGAGATTATGATAAATGAGATGTTCAGCTAAGCTATGAAATTACTTATTACAATACTTTTATATATTCTCAGATCAGTGGGGAAAGACAAGAAGGCAATTCAGGCGTCAATCAGACGTAACAAGGAAACCAACACTGTTTTGGCCAGATTGAATAGTGAACTACAGCAGCAACTAAAGGTAATTCCATAATCTATGTCTCTGTAAGAAAAGAGCCTGAGAAGGCAAGATGTTAGTGATACATAATAATGGGCATTTCTGCAAACCAATGATATACTTAGTAGAGGATATCACTACAGAACATTTAGGTGGTTTTGTAGATCATGGAATATACCTGTAAAATTACAAAGGACATTTTTACTACTACAGAACACATTTTTCAATGTCCTTATTTGCCTTCAGCTACACTAAAAATAAAAGCAGAAATGTTAACTTAGTATTAATAATTTGAGCTAGCTGTTGTGGTCATCAGATACTGTAAAAGCAGTATTGAGAAGAGCAGCTTTCCTTCCTTTGCTTGTGAAGGAAAAGCAAACCTTAAGTCTTAGTTATTTTTAAACAGATACAATAATCTGGAATACAAAATTTGCAGCTTAATAACAACAGTCGTCTGTTTGTCTAGGTCAGCTATTATAATTTTTAATTTATCTGTAGGCACGATCTTAATATCTTTCTCTTGCTATCTTAAGATATCCAGTGTTAGTTATTAAATCAGTGAAAAACCTTAAATGTAAACATGAATAAATGTGATACCATCTAGTCTGAAATATAAGCCATTTTAAAAACTATCCAGCCTGAATTTCACTTGTTACTTTTTCTGAGAGACAATGTAAAATATACATAGGAAGAAAAATTGGGGGAAATGACAAGTTTCCAGTCCTTTAACTGAGATAAGGGCTTGCCCCTTAACATTTTAAACTTTATTTGAAAATGCTACACTTGGTTTTGCAGCTGGTTACAACTTTGGGGGTTTGGGTCGTTTGAGAGAAATGAAAGAATACTAAATGGCTTCTCCTTTTGGTCAAAGTATTCACTTTCATTTTTGAGTACATACCAGCTAGCCAGTCTTCAATTCAGATGATGGGAAGAGTTCTTCAGATTCTGGAAAATGCTAGATCTCAAAAGTGGAGCTGACATTTACCAGCTTTTTGTATGAGGAAATTTTTGAATGTTCATTCACTATGGGCAGTCAGTAGAAAATCTTTCTTTTATAGGATGTTCTTGAAGAGAGAATCTCCCTGGAAGTCCAACTGGAACAACTTCGACCCTTCTCTCACCTCTAAGCCTACTGCCGTTAACTGTGAATTTACTAATTTTGAAAGGGGTATTGGTTTCAAAGCCTATTTAAAGATCCATGCATCTAGCTCAGTGCACTCTATTCTACATTAAATGTTGTGGTTCTGTTTTGCCAATTTGTCCACTTTTGTATTTAAGTATTTTAATTTCAGTACAGAGAGGAAAAAAAAAAAAACAAACCTTTTTCCTTGAATGTGACACTGCCTCTCACATCATTCTCTGTGGGTATCTGTGGTCTCTGTTGGGCTTGAGTTTGCAAAGTTTGTCGCCAAAATTTCCAACTGGAATTTTTTTAGTGGTTTCTTTTTTCCTGTTGAAACATCTTTGCAGAAGAGGATTGCTAATCAGTTGACTTTAAACTTTGAGCACATAAAGTCTTCTTTCACTATAGCATTGATCTTATTGTGCCAGAAAAGAGAGAAACTGTCACTGGCCGATGTTACTTCTCAAGCTGCCTTTCACAATTGGAAAGTTGTTCACAATTCTGGAAAGCCTGCCTCTTTGCAATAAACCAGCTTTTTCAGGTTGAGAGGGTTCTTGCAGGCTGTTTGCCGCATCATCTGGATTTTATTTTGTTTGGTTGCATACACTATAAAGTATGTAACCACAGATTGCCAGGTGTTCACATTTTATCCGTTCATGATCCTGAGTCAGCGCATGCATATGAAGATTTATGGTACAATTGGTAATCTGTCAAACAGACCTTTTTCAGCCCTCCCTTTTGTGAAAAGAGTTGGGTGTAAATCCCCAACACATTAATTGCACATTACCTAAGCACCACCTGTAATTGCATGTTTCACACATTACCTTTTAATAACAGATCACATCCACCGGTCTTCACTTATAAAAAATTGTACTGTCAAGTAATGTGTCAATACCTCTATGAACTTCTAATTCCCAGCAAAAAAAATAAACAAATAAAACAAAAAATGAACAGTTTGCTTCTTAGGAATTCTGGGGTACCTTCTGTCATCTTGTTTCCAGGCCTTATTTCTCTGGCTTATAGACAGGCTTCACTATTAACAGAGTTCCCTGAGTGTATCCTGCTATTCAGGTTGATGTACTGTATTAGGATTTGTTGTATATTGTACGATACACACCTTTTGATCTCATATGTAAATTTGCATTAATTGCTGACTAACAGCAGATATTCTATTTAATGGCTTCTTCTGGCTGTGGGATCATAGATGTTTAACTGCATGGATGTATCTCTGCAGAATCAGAACTAGCAATTGTGTGATTTTTACACCAATAAAACAGCACAATATTTTAATTTTGTTGATTCATCTTTACCTGGGAATTGAAACTCATTCAAATAGGGGGGAGGGTTTTATTGCAGGTGTAAAGGGAATGTTTTTGTAGTTCTGTGGCCTGTACAAGAAACAGTTGATCCATAATCCCTTGATCATTTTCTTCCATCATTTTTTAGCTGTTGATCAGAAGTGATTGAATTCTCTTGGTAATCTGTGGCTATACTTCTTCTGTATTCTCTTATGAGCAAATTTAATACAGCTGTTACTTTTAAGAACTAAATGCTACCATTAAGTTGGGTCAAAGTAATGTGTAGTTCTTTAGTTTTTGCTTCTGTTTTCATATCCTTGAGAGTACCTTTCAAAATTCAAACAAAATGATTGCCTGTTAGCAGTCCTTATCCTCACTGCCTCACTTCTGTATTTAAACAAAATTCTCTTAGCATCTGCTTCCTTTCCAAAAGGATAGCTCAAGTTAGATTTTTCTGCTGGATATGCTGTTTGTTACAGTGAAAAAGAAGTATTTGTCTTTATAATTTACCGACTGGATAATTATGCTTACTTTCATTGCTGTAACTGTTCCAACATTTTTTCTTCAAACATTATGTACATTTTGCAGACAGCTTATGTATTACATAGTCCAAAGCAAGATTTCCTGGAATGAGAGACACAGATGCTTTAGCTGTATGAAAGATGGTACTTTCTTTTTGCATGTAGGAGGATTAAGAAATGATAACTAAGTATGCGTGAAGGTTACATATAAATTACATTCCAACTATGTCTTTCAATTGGTAGATAATCTGCAAAGCTTTGACTTAGAAAATATATATCTTTATATATACATATATAAAAAAAACCAACTAAATCTAGGGAAATGCAAAAAAACCCAAATAACAAAAAAAAAAAAAAAAACAGGAAAAGAGACTTGAAGTTGATGGACTGATGATTTGTATCATAACTGCCAAGTAGCAAAGAACAGTGTTTAAAAAGTGGGAAAGTGTGGGTCACTTCATGAAGTTATTAGACTGTTGATTTCAAACCAGCTGTATCTTGTCCATAGTTTATTTTAAAGTCAAAAATACATTTTTTAAAAAATAGTACTATTTTCATATTAATACTTAAGTATTAAGCCTATAACAGCAGGATTCTTAAATCAGAATTTTAACATTTTGAACTTAAATGTAAAAAGCCTTTTGCATTCAAACGTGACATGTACATACGAATTCCTGTAACATCCATGTCTTTCTAATAGAATAACACAAATATTTTTTGTGTCTTGCCAGCCAGTCTATTAAGAATTTTGTGGATTGCTTTTAATGAATCATTCGGTACATTTTAAACCTGTTTTTCGTGATCAGAAGAGCTTCTACCTGAAAAGTTGTGTCTTAAGAACATCGCTGCCAACAACGTTCAAAAGTTACCTCACTTAGTAATGTAACCAAACTTTAATCCCTTAGAAAATGATTTTCCTATCTTCCATGTTTGATCTTGATCCAGCTACTTAATGCATTCTTTTTAAATGAATTTAGATTGTAAGCTCTTTGGAGCAAGGAGTTATGTACCATACCAGAGGTGTGCTGTCTACACTGCAAGTATAAACCTAGACTACTAAATAGTACGGACTGCGATTCATGTACCCAGCTGGGAAGGATGGATGGATGGATGGATGGATAGATGGATGGAAGGACAGCAGCATGCATTTCTGAAACACCTGCAAAATGTTTTTCTTTGGACTCTGTGATTGGAGCAGTGTCTGTGTTCACTTTGATTTGTGTTTCCTTTGGTTCTCCTATTAATGTGTCTCTTTCTTCATTCCACCTGCCTTGGAGTTGCTTTTTTCTCCATTCATTGACTGTCTTTGGACAGCAGAGCAGATTTCCAAAACACAGAGGTAAAAAGCTGAAAAGTCAATTTTTTGAGCGGTATGTCAAGTCTGCCCAGCATAAGCTGCATTGTCAGTTTTTTTTGTATTTCACATGCCCCTCCTTTTACTTGCAGTTGTACAATATATGAACGAGAGGATCTATTACTGAAAATGTCTTATGTGGGATAAACAAAGTTGAAGTTAAAAAAACCATAAAACTAAAGAAAATAAATTTGCAGCATTGTTTCTTTTGTGAGATGTCTCTGTCCCTTATGGATGGGCTGTGCTTTGTTTCTGCTCTGCATTTAGGGCAGAGGTGAGTTAACTCTCATGGCTTCAGCTGTGCATGGACTTTGTAAATGCAACTGTACAGATGACCTAATATGAATCACTTTTTCCTAGGAAAAAAAAAAAAGGCCAAAAAAATAAACCCACAGTTTCCTGACTCATTCTAGCCTTAGCTTCTAATAGAATGTATTTTCATGGAATGGTAACGTGTTACAACAAAAACATCTTACTCCCAAGAGAGTGATAACAGTGCAGTTCTTACACGAGTTATTTTTCAGTCTTCCGCAGAATATTTCAAACATATTTGCATGCTTAACTTCCTTAAATACTTTATAAAGCAGTCCGTGTGCAGTTGAGCATTTATACTCCCCAAAGTTCCATTTTCAGGACAACTTAATGTCATAAGCAGAATTCTAGCCTGTTTTGCCATGCACATTGCTGTACTAATCATTTATAATATAGCTCTCTAGAATAAAGCACATAACTAAGGACTTGGTGTTCTCTAGTAGCAAAAAAAACACAACCTATTTTAAATGTTGTATCTCTTTATCTTTGAAAACAACCAACTGTTGTTGGCTGTACAGAAACAATGGTATAAATGCCTATATACATTAATAACAAATGAGATTACACAGCCTTGTCCTGATAAACAGTACTCATCAAAGCACAGTTTTATTTTTCTTCCCCCCCTCCCACAGGAGTGTGAATTTATTGCTTTTCAAAATTCAGTTGTGTGTTTGGGTGGAGGTTTAGTACTGTGTAATTTCCTTTCAGTTTGGTTGTTGGTTGGTTGTTTTAATTGACAAAACAGGTTTTAAAGGTGCAACTTGTGCTGTAAAGATGGACTGAACACTAGTTGTACCTGGTTGTACATATTAGTGTATTCCAAAATTATTTTTACAGTACTTTTTTTCCAGCTTACTGAAACATTGGTATTCAGCGTCTTGCATTTAAGTTATTGTCAGAAACAGCCCTTGTTTCATTATAATACTCAGGTTCAGAATTGTAACACTACAAAGTGCCAAGTTTGTGATCTCACAGCTCATACCAAAGTTTATGAAGACAGTGCTGTCGCATGTTGACAGCATATTCTGTAGCATAGAAAGCTAGATACATTTTCCTCCATCTCTGTTAGAGTATTTTCTTGTTACTTCCATTCTTACAGATATGAGGAATGCATCTAATCCAGAAGTTTAAATTCCTCTGTCATTTTGGCTGGTCTTGATTGTGAGCAATCTAAGAAATGAATATCAGAAATAATAAAAGCAATTTAAACTGATGTTCAATGGTATATTGATGGAAAAAAGTCAAATTCTAATAATATTGCTATTGAATCTTATATATTTGTTTCCCTGCCTCCTGTCTATAGATACATCCTACTCTACAATACATGTAAACTCTTGGGTATACCCCATATAGCATTAATGGTGACTTTTGCTTTCTATCACCTAACTTCAGAGGTCCAACTGTATTTCTCTCTGGCTCAAATAAGATTGCATTTAAACTGACAGAAGAGGGCATGTTCAATGGGGTGAAACAAGTTAACTTTGAATCAGTTCACTTGTGAATCAGTGTCTTCTGCAAGGAGCCTGTTGTCTTTTGTCTCCATTCAAAAGGCAAGTAAGGCAGACTAGCATTTGAATGAACAACTGCATATTGAGAAAGGAAGCAATGTCCCCCTGACGTTCAGCTGGGGGGAGTGTGGTGTGGAATAAGCATTACAACAGTTGCCATGAACTGAAAATGCTTATGTGTGTGAATACTTGTTAAGGGCTTCTGAGGGTCTAGCACACTGGGCTGTGTCAGACTTGGCAAAGAGGTATGTATAGTGAGTGCTTCAGCAATGTAGGATTACTCATCAGAAATCAAAAGAAGTGCTTTGGAAACACCTGCGATGTCTTCGGAGTATGTTTCATTCAACCACCGTGGAATTCAGTACACTGTACAAAGTGCTGTTGTGCCTTATTTTGCAGATCTTTAATGGATATAAAGCTTGAGTTCAGTTTTAGTATGAAAATACAGTATGTATTTCAAGAAAAGTATTATGGAGGGAGTTTATAGGAAGTTGTAATTCAGTGTGTTCTATCAGAAAATGCAGATGTGATGTACCTTCACCTTCTTCTGTTATGTATCCCTGACTTTGGAAGTAAGAGTGCTGCAGTTCACAACAAACCCTTCTAGAGATTCAACCCTATTGTCTTTCACTGCTCTCATGGAGGAGCTTAGTCACATGCTTTCTGATCAGAAGGAACGGAGAGGTCATAGAAGAATAATACATCCTTTTGCTGTAGAAGGGGACTTAAAAGCACCTACCTGCACTTTGGAGATAAAGTAGCTGAAGCAAGAATATTCCAGTGGAAAAGCAGTATTAATTCAAACGTCATTTTATCAATATTGAGAAGCTGGTCATTCTGATAGGTTTTGTGGTTTCTCCCAGGTTGTTTCCACAGGTGGACTCACTAACAAGAAAAACACTTGACTGGTAATATGTTAAACTTTACAGGACAAAAATTTCAAATGTTTTTTTGTGACTGCTTCTTTATCCTTTCTTCCTAGAGCCTTTTCAATGGAATCCTTTGAGACTTTAAAGCTTCCTTTTTGTGTAAATAGCTGTGAATGTGGAATAGAAGGAAGACTTTTATCCCACCTGTGGAAAAAAAACCCTATGTATTGGTTTAAGTGGGGTTGCATTTCAACTGTCTCAACTCAAGACTGTCCTGAATTAATACAAACCGAGAACTGCCAAAAATTGAACTGAAAATAGGTATGATACCATTCATTCTTGAGCTGCAATTTTGGGTTTAAAATTCTGATCAAGATGGCAAAATGATGTATTATTTGAGGTCAATGGCTCAATGTCCAGCTGGAGACCAGTAACGAGTGGCGTCCCTCAGGGATCGGTGTTGGGACCAGACCTGTTCAACAGCTCTGCCGATGACATGGACAGTGGAATTGAGTGCATCCTCATCAAGTTTGCCGATAACATCAAGCTGCACGGTTTGGTTTATATGCTGGAGGGAAGGAATGCCATCCAGAGGGACCTTGACACGTTTGTGTGAGGTGGGCTGATGCCAACCTCATGAAGTTTAACCATGACAAGTGCAAGGTCCTCCACCTGGGTTGGAGCAATC
>JASSUY010042016.1:0-15473 GCA_032466535.1 Forpus xanthops
ACGTCCGCCGAAGGTCATGTGACCGCGTTGCATTCCTGTGGGGTTTGGCTGCGGACCAAGTTGGCTGAGGCTGCGGCCGCGGCCCGGGAGAGGAGAGTCCGCGCTGCCCTCCCCTCCCCGCCCTGCCGCGGTGGTTCCCGTCTCCCTTCCCCCATTAACCTTATGCACGAGGGTGTAGCTGCCGCTGAGGAAAGTTCTCGCTTCTCTCTTTACTCTCCACCCATATCCAGGGTGTAGCTGCGCTCGGGTGAAGCTTTCTATTCCGCCCCTTCTGCGTAAGGCTTTACCCACTGCAAGAGAGAGTTCCCTTTTGGCACCTCCTCGCTCCGCCCGAATGCGGGAGCAGGCGGTGCGCGGCTGGGGCGGCCGGGTGTGTTAACGCTAATGCCTTCGCTCACTTTGTGAACCAGAGCACTTTATCTGTAAGTTAGGTTCCCCGGAATCGTAGCATTCTTCTGAGTAACTTGCCGAAAGAGTCATTTGAAGAGATGTTTAAATGGCCTCATTAAAACAGCTGAGGAAAACGTAGAGGCAGTGTGGAGTAGTTCTTGTGATGAAGGTCGTCATGTTTCCGGTGTTGCTTTGCCGGGGGTACAAGGTGGGGGCTTGAGGGAAAATCTGCGAGCTCTTAATGACTATATTCTGTTTGAACAGAGCTTTGTTATGAAGGAATAGATAGGTATTTTCGTATTTGTGTGATGTCGGAGTCTGTTGTAGGAGTTGAGAGACTTTTCTGTTAGGGTAATGTGGTATGTGTGTTGCAAGGTTAGGCCGCAGGTGGCCTGCGTCTGTAACAGTTTTAAGTATGTACTTAGTACAGGTGAAAACTATGTTGAGTGAATATTGTGAAGGTGCCCCATGTCTGTCTTCATGAAGTTTATAGGAAAACGAGCGTGTCACACAGGTCTGGGTAGGTGTCGAAGCTTGGCAAATAAATTTTTTGGATCTTTTTTCAATACCTCTGGCAGGGGGTGGGAAATGAAAAATGCTTGTTTTCCAATCCTAAAGCTTTTGTTTTTCTTTAAGGATGCAACTCATGATCTTACTGCTTGGGTGGGGTTCTTTTCGCAGCAGTTTGCTGCTTCCCATATTTTTGTTCGTTTGACACGATGTAAATTTAGATGGCATCTAACCCAGTGAGCAAGTTAACAGTTAAAATTGCTGATGCTTCAGAAGTGATAGTTTATTCTATTTAGGAATGTTTCACAGCTTTTTCTGTTGTTAGTCCGCAGATAGATGTAGTTTGTGTTGGGTTTTGGTTTAGTTGGGTTTCCCCCCCCCCCTTTTTTTTTCCTCTTCTCCACATTAGTAACCTGGTGGGGGACAAAGCTTGGCTATTTGGTGAACATGTTGTGTGAGAACTGCTGGAGTGGAAGTAACTGAATCAGTATGATTAATATAGAAGATTCCTGTATAATAGATGCTCCTTAGTATGTGTTACATAAGTAATGTGGTGAGGGGGGGCCTGGTTACATAAGAACTGTCTGGGGACTTGGAGCTGCTGTAAGTAGTCCATATTGGCTGCAGATAGAGCCTGCAGGGCAGCAGTGTGTTGGAGAGGAGGGGACAACAGGGTGGGGAATGTTTAGGAGTGCTACAGCTCTCCTTTGTAGGTTATATAGCAGGAAAGAAATGGAGGAGACTGTAATTAAGAATGATACAGTGTGAACCTTTCAAGTTTGGTGTTTCATTTGTGCTGAGATTTTAGGATCTAAGCTCTGCTTGCTAGAACAATCACACACACCCGTCTGTTTTGGTTTGGGTTTGAGTGTCAGGTGGTGACTGTCAGCTGAGCATTGCACCAACCGATATTGTTCAGTGCAGGCTATTCGAAGAGCCGGATTCTTGAGTCCTACAGCTTGTGAAGGTTTCTAGTTTGTTATGGTGGGGCTTTATTTGTTGTTTTTTTGGTGTTTTTTTTTCCCTAGGCTTACTGGAAATGGTGTGAGGAGGCAGCTGGTTTGTTGACCAAACATTTAAGTGACTGGATTAGTGATTCTTCTTGTGTAGGCATAGTGTGACCCAAGGTAAATACTTCCTTTGTCATGGAAGTTTCCAGAGAGGCTTTCAGTGTACGTGATTCTTTTGATACAGAACGCATTTGTTTGGGACCTGGCATTGTGAATAGTTCCTTGCATATGTGTTAAATGAAGAACATTAATTTGAACTGAACATAAGGAAAAAATACATTTTTGTTTTATTAGTACTTGCATTTAGCATGCATTCCATAAGTATGGAATAGGAAGTAGTTGCCTACCTCACTGTAAGGGAGCAGTTTCAATGCTTATGTTACAGAGTAGTTTATGTAGAATACCTGTAAATCAAAAACTTAATTATGGCAGCTGGGGCTTTAATTCTTAAAGCATTCTTTTAGGTAGCTTGCATTACTTCTTGATTTTTCTAGCAGAATTTGCTATTAAACTACTTTAAAAGTTGTCTGTAACGGGTAGCTTATAGCAGCAGTACTTGAAGTGTCTGTGATTTTATGAAGCTAAAGAAATGAAGGCAAGTTTTAATGAGCTCATAATATTTTCTTGTTTCACGGTTGTTTTATTAACTGTTCTCAGGGAAGCAGTATTAGTTACCTTCAAAGAAGCAGTAGCTCCAGCGGTGTTGCAGTGCAGTCTCAGAACAATGTCTGACGCATTCTGAATTACTTCAGCTGCAGGTGAAACGTAAAAAACAAATGTGTGTACTATTTTGAGATGGGCAAGGGGGTTTTCCCAAAGGGCAGTCTGATGCAGACTGTCTTAATCTGGAAGGTGTGGGGAAGAAAAGGAGTAGAAACAGGCATGCAGCTTGCATTTATGGTTGTTTGGTAGGAAGAGAGAGAAAACAATTTCTACTGAACTACAGTTGCTTCCTTTTAAATAAGGATATTTCAATTGGCTGGATGTTGTCCAGCACTCAGACTTGTGGTTCTTGCGTTGATTGTCTGTGCATTTGCTGATACCTGTTATTTACACACTGTTGTTTACCTTTTGCCTTACAAAGGGACTGAGAGAAGTTCAAGGGCATTTAGGGGAGAAAGGAGAGAGATACTAGCAGTGCAATAGATCTGAGTATGCATTAATGCCATAGTTGAAACAGTTGAAGTGGTGCTCATGCTGAAAGATGATCCTGCACCTTTTCCCAGCTGTTCATTCTTGTTTCTGCAACACCCTTTTTTGATGGTGATCACGTGGGAAGTAGAAGAATGGATACAGTGGAAGCCTAATCGTAGTGGATGGGTTTCTACTGTGAATATTCTTTGTGTGGCTTTACAAACGCTCCCACTTGAATAGGGATAGGGAGAAGCAGCTGTGGGGAGAGTGGAGGTGTGCAGGTTTTAACTGTTAGTGAAATCAGGTGTGGGGTTTTCTTATTAGCAGATATGCAGTTCTGAAAGAATTTTGAGAGGCCACTCTTAAAGGCACATGGCTAGTGCCACCAGAACTGCTGCAGCATACTTAAAAAGCAAGAGTTTAAGTAAGGCACCGCTAGATTGACCTACAGTTGTAGGTGGTGGTATCATTTTGGATTCACTGAAATGGTGACCTACAAAAGTGGGATGCTGTTTCCTTTCAGCTGTAGCCTAGTATATTGTTTACAGGACTTCGGACTCCTGGAGCTTATTTTGTTGGAACAGGATAAAACTTGGAATAGTCTTGCTTCTTCCAAAAGTGGCTGATCATCTAATAGATTTGGCATACAGTGAAGTGTTGCTCTTGCTGGACAAGGTCTGAGCTAACCTTAAAAGCAAAAAGGAATTCCAAGTGATATCTGTGTGTTGCTGTGGTCTCTAGTCAAATGAGTATGCATTATCTGCATGTAATAGAGCAGGTCCAGTGACTGCAGGCTGATCGGTTTGTCCACATGGATTTGACATGACTGTGTTCAAGGCCTGAACAGGAGCAAGGCAGGGCAGGAATTTTCTTCAGGTTTTGTGTTATGGTGGCTTTTCTGAAAAAGCTAATGCTAGTAAAGGTCTTTCTCTGTAAGGAAAGCAAGTTATTGGCTGCTTCTAAAATCCTTAACAGTTGAGTTCCTCACTTAAAGGAGCAAGTTTAAAGCTGTTGTGTGGCCTGCTAATCTCAGAATTAGTCGAGTTTGCACCTAGTCTTGCTCCCTGGTATGATCTTTGGATATTGAAGTGGGACAGTGGTCTGTTCTCGTAGCATGACCTTGTTATTTGAAGCGGAGTGTTTCTGACAGACCTCTGGTTGCTTTGGAGAGCAGTATTAAGCTCTTTGTAGTTATCTTGTAAGTGAGGTAATGCTGTGACCTGTTCATAATGTACTGCTAGCCCCAAAGCCCTGTCAATAACAATTCTTTGATGAAGATGATGTAAATAGCCAGCAGTTGAATGGTTCCTCAGTCAGTGTTAAGTTGCAGGCAGTATAAGCTCAATAGTGGTTTTTGAGCATCTATAAGAGGGAAATGGGGGAAAATAATGCCAATTCCTGAGAGTTGGGCTGTACCAAAGTCGGGAAGTTACTGAACTGTGGGCTCCAGTGTCCCAGAACTGCTGGAGGAAGCAAGTGTTTGTGCTGCTTGGAAACCAGCACAACTTAGCTGCTGTATTTGTGTGGTTATTAAGTATTGGACAGTTAAGGTTCCTTATCTCTGAAACTTGTTATTGTGACTTTTGTGGAGGAAGCTTTTTAGTAGAGGTAGGAAACAGCCACAGGCTCAGCAGGCAGATTTCTTGTGCTCCTGTGGTCAAGTGTGGAAGCACTGTCTGTTTGCTTGTTAATATTGCACAAGCATTCAGTAGTTCTTACTCAGAAGTACAGCTTGGGTACAGTAGTATCCCATGTCTCTTCAGAAGTTTAGATTTTGAAAACTGCTGTAGTTCTACTCCGAGTGGCCTATTAGAACTCAGTTGGAGAAGTGCAGCTGTCTGGCAGCAGAATGGCACACTCAAAATGGGTAGCTTTCTGACATTGAGGACCACTGGCTATAGAAATGCTTTTGTTTCCTGTGAACTTTAGTAAGTTAGCAACTAATGAAGCTTTGTATTAGTGAATTTCAGTTCTTGGTATCTGTTCTTCAGAAACTAATATGTCTTTCTGCCTAGTTGTTATCATATTTGATAGCTGTTTGATCTGTGCAAGTATTGTATACTAACCAGTACAGGTCCAAATCTACCTTGTGTGGCAGATCTGGTGTGTGTGTCAGAACTAGTAGGGAGGACACAAGGAGAATTATGCTGAAGAACTATCTGGAAAACAAGCATTAGCATCAAATTCTTGTGCTTAACTACCTCTTGCCTCCCATGTTCCTGCCTTTCTGTCTTCAAGTGTTTTAAGATTTAAAGAAATTTAAGTGAATTTAATTTAAGAATTTAAGTGTAGTTCGGGTTTTATGGGTTTTGTTTGGGTTTTCTTTTTGTGGTTTGTTTTTGTGTTTCTGTTTGGGGTGGTTTTTTTTTTCATGTTTGTTTTTTTTGTTATATGTTGGGTTTTCTATTGTGTTGTTGTTGGGGTGTTTGGGGGTTTTTTGTGTTTTTTTTTTTTTTTTTTTTGTTTTTTTTTTGTTTTTAACCAAAACTGGAGGTGCAGAGCTTTGCTGCTTTATTAGTGCAGTTAAAGCAGTCCCTTGAAGAGATTTTAAGTGAGAATAGCTGGTGATAAGATTGAGATGGTAATTTAGTCTCTAGCCTAAGAGGTCTCTTACCAGCTTAATTCTCTGGTATATGTTAAACTGTGGAGTGATGTGCTGCTTCATTTTGGGCAGCAGTGTGTGGCTCAACGTTGTCAGACTGATGATAGTTTGATGTAGCCTTATCTGCTGAGACAGGGGAAGCTGTGTCAAATTCCATCCAGAAAAACTACTGGCCTTCTAATTAAGTAAACTTCGTAAGAGAATGTTACTTAATGACATTGTCACAGCTATCCTGGTGTAGAAGGCTCCTCTTTACGAAATGAAACTACTGCTTTTATCAGGGTGGTGCTTGTACTCTGGATTCATCTTCAAAGCTGCTCTCCATTACCCCAGCATTCATACGCTGGAGCAAGCTCAGAAGCTTATAAAGGCATGCTGGGCAGTTGTCAGCTTCTATTTTTAAACTTGTTTCTGAGAAACACTTCTGTCTCCTATCTCTGCACAAGTATAGGAAAAGCTATACTTTGTGCAGGAGCCACAATGTCTGGGCTCAGTTAACAGCAATTTGTGAACTGAATTACTATCTCTCTTCAGAGATAGTAAGGTTGAATCTTCACTGGCTCCTGTTGAGGAGGGGAAATCATGCAAATTCAGAAATAGTGGCAGTGAATGATAGAGTCTTTGGCTATATGTAAAGATGCAAGTCTTTCATGCATGAGAGACTAGCCAGATTTTTAACAGGAATCCTGACGGCTGGTGTCAAAGCACCTGTTTTGCTATACTTGATGGAATACAAGAGATGAGCTGGAACACTTTAAATAGTATCTCTGCTGGTGATTCTTAAACATGGAATCATAGAATCAACTAGATTGGAAAAGACCTTTAAGAAAACAAGTCCAACCATTTCCCCAGGAAACAGTGGCTTTACTTAATAGTGTGCTACTGATTTGCAGTGACCTTTGCTCTCTGTGATGCTACTGTATACCACCTTTACACTGTTTTCTAATGTTAGTGGAAATTTAAAAATGCAACTGGGCTCTGTAAATGTCTTGTCTATGCAAGTAGGGCTAGTATTTTAAGGTTTTTCTTCTCTATATCCAAAATCATCTACTTCATACTAGGCCAGGAATAGAAATGTGGGTATTAACATACTCTTGCTATGGTAGGGAGGGAATTCCAAAATAGAAGTACCACTTTAGAGAATATATGATGTAGTTTGGGGCAAAAGTCAAGAATACCAATGAAGCGTTTAGACTTGATTTTGTTTGTCTTTCAAAACTGGCAGGCAGGGGTGTTTCAGACTGGGCTAGGAGTTATTAAGAGGAAAAAATCAGGCTGCTTTAAGATGAATTGTACGTTGCAAAATCAACATTCTGATCTCTGTGTCTTACAGCTCTTTCAAAAGACTCCTAAAATGTCGCAGTTGCTTGTGTAGACATAGTTGTTAGGAGGGACTCATTATTTCAAAGCAAAGCCTGCAGCACTACTGAGAGTTGTCAGTGCAAGGTCTTTGGTTTGGTAGGGTTTTTGGGGTGGTGGTGTTTGATTGGCTTGGTTTTCTCACTTTTTGTTTTTCTAGAACAGGCAAGCTGCTCCTCCACGCTTTCCAGCAGATTGTGTGCTGCAGATATTACTGGACTTGGAAGTACAGCTGTTTGCAGAGTTGGTTTTTGTCTTGTCTTCTGTTTCAGGGGTATGACTACTTAGTATTTCTGTTCCTGTTTAAGTAAATAGGAATACTTAACAGGTAGGAAGGGGAAGAAGCATCTGAATTTTGTAGACCAAGTGTTAGTGCTTATATGAAGGAGGGGAGCTTATCGTTGTAGCCTTATCCTACAGTTGGCAAAACAAGGGAATCTATTTGAAGTGTATGATAACCTCCCGCGCTTTATTCTGATAATGCAGTGATGCAGCAACGGATGTTCTAGAGCTGTTTCCTCATTGGAAACAAAGCAACCCCCCTCAACTCATATTCTTGTGTAACCTCGCAAGAATATTCATACTTGGGTCTCTTCTATTCAATTTAATGGCTGTGCCTTACCTAACCTGATACAAGCTGCAGGCTTATGTTTCAGATTTCTCTTATGACTAAGCCTCACATCCTTTCAATGTATTTTGTAAATAGCATATCACAAGTAAGCAGAGATTTAGCTGCCTACATATGCTTCTTCTACATAGAGTTGACTTGCTGGAAGACACGTTTGTAGATGCTGCATTAAGCTTGTATCCCTCTTTCTGTGGACAGCCTACGTATATAACAGGAAGTGTCTTGCTCTGGGTGCTTCTTTATGCTTGAATAGTGTTGAGCAACAATTATGTACTGATTGCACTCAGTACAAGTAAACTCTGCATCCTGTTTAGAATAGGTTGTACATATTAACAAGTGTAAAACATCTGTTGCATCTTTCTAGAAATAGCATGTTGCAGTCTTAAGATACTCCAGTTTCACTGCTGTTCAGAAGCCATTCTGTATTCCAAATGCAAAGCCTTTAAAGGTTGTCTGAAGTGACTGTGTAAAACAGGTGGTGGGTTTGTTGTTTTTCACATGATGCAAGAATGAGTATTGTTTTGGAGTTAGTACTCTTTACCCTTCTGCCTTATCAGTGCTCACTATAGTAACAGACCATCAAAGAGCAAAGAAACTGCACTGGGTGTCAAAGAAAGAAAGGCAGAAAAAAAAAGCCTGAATTCAGTACATCATCATTAGAACTTGTGAGCCTAACTGCAGCTTAAGGGTGGACTGTAAGAAGGAAATCTGACTGTTCCAGGAAATATGTTATGTTGGAAAACAGGTAATGCTAACCTGAAGTTCTCAAATAGCTTACAACATTAAGTAGCTCAGAGGTATGTCTAGAATAGGTCATAGAAATGATGAAAATGGAGGCATTGTATGCAGTTGCAGAATTCTGAACAACCAGTTTGGGGGCTGTCTTCTGCACGTGAGTAACATCCATATTTCAAACAGTTGTGCTGCATCCTACATAGCATTTGCTGGCTGTTGTGCAACAGGAAAGCCTGGCTTTCTGTCTATTCATCTTATGGAGCTCATGGAGGGAAACACAGATTGGACTTGTATTTAACTACAACTTCCTTCCTGTTGGGAACTCATGTCTGAACCATTACAGATTTCTGGCCATGTACTATACTTCGGTTTCCTGTCCCTCTGCAAAATTTCAGTAGCTTTGGAGTCAGTGTGAAGGGTGACTGAGGGCCATCTTTCTGTGGCATTAGAAACTCATTCCATTATTGTCTCCTTCCCCAGCTTTCCAAATGGGTGTGACAGGGCGTATTATACGGTAAATGACGGTCAATTGGTAGTATGTATTAAGCCAAAAATATAGCACATAAGACCTGTTTAAGCTTTTTTTTATTCTCAAACTTAAGGACTGTTACTTTCAAAACTTCAGATCATTTTGCTGTATCTGAGTGACACCCTGTGTTATTTCTAAACATCAAAAGAAAATTACCTGGGCTGGAGGTTATCTCAAAGAACCTTCCACCTGCCTACCAGACTTCTCTAAAATTAGCCTGTAGGTTTTCTCTGCAATAAATGGAGAGTGTGAAGTACATAGGGAAGCCATAGAAACTGTCTGAAGAATGAGGAAGATGGCTCCAGAATGAGCAGCATAAAAAATAAAGGTGCTTATCTTTAATTAGGTCTGCCTTTTACTTTGAATCCTGTTCTGAAATTAGCTGTGTGCCCAGTCTCCTTTTGTAGCTTTCTGAAAAAGGTCTAACCACCAACTCAGTAGCCTTCTTAAACGCAGGAGAACTGGAATGATGAAGCCTGTAAGCATGCCTCTGAAGTCTTGCAACTGCTCTGACTGCATTGCGTAGTCAATCTCTTGTTTTTTGCAACTCAGTTACTAGACTTTTAGCTTCCATGTTTATAAATGGATGTAGAAAGACTGTGATTTAGTGCAGTCTCATTTCATATACTGAAAATCTGCTGGCTGTAATTTTTTCTAGCTTTTGTATAATGTATGTGATTCTTCTAGCTGTTTACTCATGCTGTTTGTATTACCTTAGGTTTTCTCCAAAGCATTCTACTCCAATACAGAGGTGTTTGTGTTCTAATGTGAATGAGAAACTCTGCTAAACCTGCTAATTTTTCATGACAGAGCAAGAGGTTCTTAAAGGGGCAAAGCTAGTGCTTGAGTTCACAAATCAGAGTATTCTTGCAGCTTTTAGTTGCAGCTTAGCTGACTTCTGAGATACTGGCAGAAAAAAGAGCTAGAGTTTAAGAACATAGCTGGCGACATGCTTGTGTCTACCTTCAGAGAAGTAAACATTTTTGTCACGATCTCCTGATCTGTTTGGATAATGATAAAAAGACACTGGTAAAACCCAAGAGTTCTGTGACTCTTTGCCCAGCGTGTAAATATTTCAGGCTTTACTGAGTGCTTGTGTGGCTTCAGTGTTGCAGCAGTACTGTTTCAGTTATTTTTAAAATGGGTAGGGAGCAGGAAGAATGCTTGTTTCTTGTCTTCCCGTCCACCCAGATTCTTGGATACCTTAGATGAGGGGAAGAAAAGGAGCAATCCCAAGTCGGTTTGTCAGACCCAATTGACAGTGTCAGTCCGTTTTTTGACTCACTTTGTGGAAAGGGTAGTACAGCCACTGCAGTTACAATACACTAGTTTGACAGTATTCTCCTTTTGAAAAAAAAAAAACACAAGGTCATCAAACTTCTTAAGTGAAACAGGAATGCAGCTTGCTTGTTACTTTTATACCGATAGTCCCCAAGGTACATGCGATTAAAGCTCATAACTGGAATTACTCCTTCTCCAGTTGCTGTCATGGGAACTTAGCTGTGCACAGACATGACTAATGAGAAATCAGGCAAACAGAATACTTCAGTGCTTCTTAGTCATTATAACATGAATATATTTAGTTAATAACCATTAATGTCTTCACATCAGCTGCTACTGCTCTTATCCATAATGACAAATTACTCCTACTTACAGGTTTTGGTACATATCCACACTGTAAAGCAAAGGAATATGATAACTTGGCAACAGTACCTGCTAGTTTGAGCTATGCCAAACTGCTTCCCCTTAATAAAAAAAAAACAAAAAAAATTGCCCCCCAACCCTATAAAACAAAAAAAAAGGCACCAAACCAAACAAGAAAAACCCTCAAGTAAATTGCTACCTTGAGCCATCAAGGTGTAAAGAAATCCATAGCCATGCATTAGATATTTCTGTTAGGGGAGCAGTACAAGGAATGTATAGGGGCCTGTTTACTGGTACTGTAAAAATCGTTTAAGAGAACAGTTTTTTTTTGGTGTGTGGTTGTTTTGTTTTTGTTTTTTTTTTTTTATTTTTTGGTTGGTTGGATTTTTTTGTTTTTTTTTTTTTTTTTTACATGAATTTATTGGCAGTTGTATGCAGGTGTTAAATTTGTGAGGAAAAGCATCTGGGGCTGTTGTGTGAATCTTGCTATATTAGCAGTACACCTACCCTTAGTATAAATAATGCTTCTTCCTGACAATCTATCTGCAGCAATCCACTAGAAGTATAAAGTTTATTGTCACTGCAGAATAGGGCTAGAATAACTCAGCAAGAAGCAGATAAATGCTGGCTTTGGCATACAGAAGTGTCCCCATTTGTAAAGCAAAGATAGAAACAGCAGGCTTGTCCTAGCATGTTCCTCTAGCAACTACACAGGAATGTCACTAGTGTGCACAACTTTCCCTCCAGTCTTCTATTTTCCACTTTACTTAGGAGTGATGGTTGTGGGACATTTGTTTGCAGTTTGGTCTGGGGGTTTGTTTCATTTAAAGTGACCAGATCTCAGCTGATTACTGTTGGTTCTTCCTGCTGAAGCATAAATTTTATGCTGGCATTGTCTACCTGGGAAAACTTGCTGTGTATGAACTGATGGAGAATATAGTATGAAGGATCTTGAACTCTCTGGGAAAATGGAGTGTCTGCTTACAGAAAGACTTTCAGCCTCTTACATTGCTACTTAGGCACAGACAGTAAAACCTTCATTTCCTGATGTCTGAATCGTGGTGGTTGTTAAAGACATAGCCATGTGGTCACTTGACTAGTGAGAAAGTTAGGCAATTCCATTTGCTGTCAAGTATATTTTTAATTTGCAGATGAAAATCCTGACTTTTGCTACTAGTTAAAAGTTTTAATTGGTTATTCTACAGGCTTGTTTATGCAATCTGATTTGCAGTTCCATCTGAGGAATTCTGGATCCTTGCAGTAATTCAGTACAAAATATTTAATAAACAACTGTGCGAACACTTGGGATAGTCTGAAGTACCCCTACCAAAAGACAAAAAGGAACCATTTGCTATTAAATGGTCTAGAAACATAGACTAAAGCAGTGAATCACGTTAAGGACAGGAGCTTAACTCAGACTGTGTTGCCTGCAAACAGTAGGGTCTGCTAACTCCATGGAAGTACTTTGCGAGTATTAGAAGGTCCAATGTAAACAGGCTGGTAGCACTATCTGTTGTTCTTCATATGTTTTTAGTTTCCCTAAGTGCCAGTGGTAGAATTGGGGTGTAGGAGAATCACGCTCCAGTTCTTGGGTTTATGCTTTAGAATGAAGCCTCTTGTTCCTTGTTTGAGAAACATCAAAAAGCTTGTCGAAGTTCTGATCCTTTCATGGGAAAAGGTTGTAAGTAGTGGGTTGGGTTTTGGTGGGTGTGGTTTAAGAAGCTTATGGTTTCAAAATGAGCCTTTCACAATTCTTGATGCTGGTCTGATTATACATACTTCAGATGTGTGAAACCTACGCTTTAGGCAGGTATAATGTGGCCTGTTCACATGTGCCTCTTAGGGGCTTAGAATAACATTAGCTAGCTCTGTAAGGCTCTGGTAAATTCTTCATGTAATGGTCACTCTAGACTGTTCTGAGTGTATAAGCTTGTATTACTCTTAATTGTTTCTAATTACACTAATATCTGAGCAGAAAGGAAGAAGAAACTACTTGGTTAAACCTTTTATTATTGAAAGATCAATAACAGGAAGCAAGAGGTAGATTAATGTATGTAACAAGGCTTAAGGGGGTGCATTAAAATGAAATTAAGGACTTAAGGAATGAAGGTAGTGCTGAGAGCAGCAGTGGGAATTGGTAAGGCAGTTGGATGTCAAGCAGGAAAGTGTTGTGAGATAATCTAAGGGTAAGAGAAGGACCTATGGTAAAGAGAACAGTCTTTAGCAACAGTGAAGGAAAAAAAAACCTTACATGAGGACCTGCTGAAATTTAATGGCTGTTAGCTAATGATGCTTGCTGTCAGGAAGTCAGTGCAGAAGTCTGCTGGATTTGGAAGCATGGGTCTAAGCTCTGGAAGAGTCATGGAGGTGTTGTGGCTAGGTGGAAGAAAGACTAAATAGTTGAGTAGTAACCCTAAAAAGTATTTAGCAATGGGACCATGTTGATGATGACTGAATGAGTTGAACTCGGTGTTGGAATGCTGGCAGCTTCTTGATCTCTAACTAGGAAGTGGTATGTCAGGGTCTGTTGCGGGTATCAGAGGTGATAGTGGCTTGAGGTGCTCTCTCTAGTTGCTCTTCAGCTCTCCTGAGTTCTTGTTCTGACACCAGAGTGTAGTGCTCCATCACCTCAGCTGTGTATGTCATTTGTGAGAGAAAGCTGTGAACAGGGGATTGATTTTCTGAATATGGAGATTGCTTTATCCCATGCCTGAATTATTTTTTGAGCTGGGGCTTAGTGTGGATCCATGATTCATCAGAGTGGAGGAGGAGCTATGTTATGATGTGAAACAGAGTCCCTCCAGGCCTGTATTGTTGCAGAAATACTTCTTCCTCCTTTTTTCATTTGTTTAAACAGCACACATGGATTTTCAAAGCGTATCAGACCCTTATTTTAGGAATGTAGGTAACTGAAAGCTAGTAACTGGTATCCATGAAAAATTAGGCTTGAGGAATTCTGTTACATAGGAAGCATAAGGCAGAAATAGGGGGCGAAGTCTCATTAAAGGCATGTTGTTCAGTATTACCACGAGATGCTTTTAGCTGAAGTCTTTTAATTTGTCACAATTGAACAAAACTATTCCTACAGGAAATAAAGTTCAGATCTTTTACTGATAATGTGACAAGAAATAAATTAGGCAACAATGTACAGCCTGTAATGACAAGTTTTTTTGTAACGAGGGTCCAGTGGCCCAGGCAGTCTGTTCTGACATTCCTCAACTTTCCCCTGCTTGATTTCATAATGTTACAAAGCCTAACAAATGAGTAGAACTGGATTTTCAGTGAGTGTTTATTGTATGCATCAAACATTTTTCACTTTTGTTTCACGGACTAAAGCAATGCAATTAAAACAATGAGCTTAATGACAGAGCAAATCGTACCTTTATGGACTTTTCTTTCCCACCCTCCCACTTGCCTTTCCATGGTAGCTCTAGCACCTCATGAGTTACTAGTAATGTTGGCAGAGACTAATGTTTACAACTCTATTTTTTTGAATGCAGGCTTCAGTCTTCTCTAGCAAATTGAAACCAGATGGGAACCGAAGGGAGCAGAATGGAATTGAATTCTGTTTCGTGGCTTGTGATGTTAACAAAATGCTTTGGGTATTTTCATTGTTACTTTGTCCGTATAATGGCTTGTACCTTCCTCATGTCCAGTCACTATAATGTGCAGTCTTCTTTCAGTATGCTGGGGTAACTGCTGTAAACCTTCACTGAGATACGCTGCTTCATTTTTACTACAGTGATAGACTATGGTATGTGCGTATTACATTGATAGGGTTTTGTGTGGGGGTTTGTGTGGTTTTTTTTTTTTTTTTTTTTTTGGTGTATGCCCTTTGTAAACAGTGTAAAATTAGTCTCTTGCTATCTCAGTAACTATTTTTGTTATTTTTATGGGTGGTAGAAATATGTTCACAGGAGTTAAAGGCAACTGTCAGAACTTCCAGCACCTATGCTAAGGTAAGAGGCTTTCTTTCCATCTGCTTTATCATTCCAGTTGTGAAATGTTTGTTTAGACAAAAATTAATGTGTGGTTTCCTTATGGTAGTACTAAACTGAGAGATGTTTGTGGTTTTTTTCCAAGTTCTGTGACAGGAGGTTTGAAACAGATAAAACTGCATTCCTCAATATTTTTTCTTGTCTATAGCACTGAATAAATTGAAAGAACTTGCAAATAGCCTCTGGTTATCCAAAATTCGTCATGTGTCTCTTGTCACGCCATGTGCCCCTTGCCTCCTTCCTTGTAAGAAAGAAATTGTTTTATGTAAATCTCTGGTATAATGATTTTTTTTTCATTAATCAGTGTGTGAATGCTGTAGTGAGATTTTTATTAGTGTAACCACTACTTGGATCAAAAAATAATTAGAGTCATACAGAAAAGTGATTGCTTAAAGCAGTAAGCAGATTTTGAAGGTACTTAGGCAAACAGAAATCTGAAGTCTTGAATGGCATAAAAGAAGTTAGTGGAAATAGATTCTGGCCGCTTTTTAACACACTTTCAGGAAACTGCATTTTAGAGGCTCTTGGATCTGTTTCATGTTAGGTCATTTTCACATTAGTTTCTTGTTAAAATTTTTAACCTGAAGGTGTGATGTTACTGTGCATTCATGTGCATTAAAATGGAAGACAAATCCATTTTAGGTAAAAGATTAGTACTTTGCCAGCAAAGTGATGTGAACATCTTACTTTCAATGAGAAATTTAGTATATGTACTTAATTTTGTACTGTACTTTTATATGTCATAGAATCATAGGATAGTTAGGTTTGTAAAGGACCTTAAGATCATCTAGTTCCAACCCCCCTGCCATGGGCAGGGACACCTCACAATAAACCATGTCACCCAAGGCTCTGTCCACCCTGGCCTTGAACACCGCCAGGGATGGAGCATTCACAACTTCCCTGGGCAACCCATTCCAGTGCCTCACCACCCTTA
>JASSUY010042019.1:0-14395 GCA_032466535.1 Forpus xanthops
CCAGTCCCCTGATCATCCTCGTGGCCCTCCTCTGGACTTGTTCCAACAGTTCCATGTCCTTTTGATGTTGAGGACATTGGAACTGCACACAGTACTCCAAGCGAGGTCTCATGAGAGCAGAGTAGAAGGGCAGGATTGCCTTCTTCAACCTGCCTGTCATACTCCTTTTGATGCAGCCCATGATGTTGTTGGCTTTCTTTGCTGAAGGTGCACACTGCCGGCTCATGTTGTATTTCTCATGTATGCAAACATAAGTCCAGCAAACCTAGAACTGTGTTGCATCCAGTATGCACACATTATCTGGCCCGAAAATCTCAGAGAAAATCATTGGATTTCCTGTAAAAAAATCAATCTGTCTGGATATCATCCACTGAACTTTCTTGAAAATATTTATTAGGTAGTATGGTATTTATAGTCACCACGTCTTAGATAATTAGGAATATTGACATCACTACTTTCAAACGTGCTTTTAATTTATTCTCAAAACAAGAGAAAATCAGTGAGGATCCAAAAGAGATGCCTAAATCAACAGCAGGAAGGCTCCTGGCTGGGTTTGGCTGCACCAGTGTACTGTTTCCACAGGAGCTAAGATTGGAAATGAAAGAGCACCGCAAGACATAGACACTTTCATTCAGATTCATTCTTACTGAAATTAAAGTGAAGTGCAATTAAAGTTTGGCGTTTCTCCAAGGAGCTCTAAATAATAATATGTCTTCTTCCTTTTATTCAGATGTTTAAATAGCTTTCAAGGAAAACCTGATGAATGTTTTAAATGCTAGTTTTTGATTTAAATCTCAAGAGAAATAACAATAGTCCTCTTTAACTTAAATCCCACAAAACCAAGGCAAATACATAATTCTCATTTAAACAAGATTTGGTTTATCCTAGATTAAACCTACATAACTTTAGGTACTAAACAGAGAAGGCTATATTAGAAAAATATTTTCACCTTATTCTTCTGTAGTCAACAAAGAAGGGGCCTTGTAACCAACTTGAGACCTGCTTACTTTTTAGAAGGGTATGCATCTCACCACCAAATACTGAGGACCTATTTCCAACACACAGTAAAATGTGAGGTTAGAACATAGCTAATCTACTTCCACACCTCTCCCGTTCACCTGACTGCTCCAGTAATTGTCTGGCCCCACAGCAGGCTGGTTCAGGTAGCTAAAGCCTTAGAAAATGAATCCCAGCCTCCAAAAAATTAACTGCCCACACAGATGCTTTATATGTTGCAGTTACACTGTAGACAACCCAATTGCAGGGAACGTAGAATATATACTTTCAGGGCTTAGAGAAAGCTCTGTGTACTATTTTTGTTCAGACTTCTTAGCACTACCACTATTGTAACCCACTGCTCTTCATGTATTTTTGGGTACCTGCTCTCTGTAGTGATGTGATGGCATGGTAGAGTCTCAGCCAGATTTTAAGGAACCCTGGGAATTGATGAGTTTTTAAATAATAACTGCATAAATCATTTTAGTCTTTTAAAATACAGTACCCAACTTGTCAGGCTTTTTGATCTGTTCTGAAAATCATACCTGTGTGTTAGCAAAAGATATTACTCTAATGACACTAATGTAGCATCAATGAGAGACACCCAGTAACAATGCTCAATGCAGCCTGCTTCACCTCTTGCTGTGTACGGCTGATGAGCAAGGACAGGAACTTTTAGAGAAAGAACGTAGAAGATTATAATTTTTGGAATGTGGCCCTCAGCAATTGTGGTCATCTGTGAAATTACTTTTTCTGTAAGCAGAATATTCTCCCTTTGGATATTTAACAGGAGAGCAATGGAAAATGGAAAATGGAAAATACTTCCTTTGTGAATCAGGATAGCAGTATTTAAAATGAAATCATTAATAAAGGATCAATGACATATAGAGGCCCAACTTCATTCCAGAAAGCATGAATACTTTATTGACTGTTAGAATTTTAAAAGAATCCTGGCTGTGCTTGGCACATTATTCACAAAACCTTTTGCTCTGTAATTTGGATGATTGCTGTACAGAAATTGGAGAACAAATTTGAATGGTTTCAGGGTGTAATATAATGCAGGCAGAGACTTTTTTCTCCAAGCTACCTACTCAGAGCTACTCAGGTTAGCTTTGGCTAAAATTTCTTACCCTGTTAAGTGACCTGTGGATGGAATCTTTGTCAATCCATCATAGGTCTCAGCAGATAAAAGGCTGCAGCAGAACATAACTGTATTAGTAAAGAACCCTCTCCAGCCTCCTGTTTACACTACTAACAGAAGGCTGAGATTAGCCAGGAGCTGGCACTGCTGCTAAGCCATGTAATACAATTTACTAATTTCTGATGGTTTTCAGGGACGTGGGAAAAAAAATAATAAATCATTGTCTAATATTTTTGATACATTATCCTGGGTTCGGCAGTAGCAGTCATTTTTTTTCTCCATCTTGGTAGCTGGTGCAGCACTGTGTTTTTGACTTTTGGCCTGGGAACTGCACTGATAACACCGATGCTTTTAGTTGCTGCTCAGTAAAGTTTACTCTGACCAAGGATTTTCTGAGTCTCATTCTCTGCCAGGGAGGAGGGGAAGCCAGGAGGAAGCAGATACAGGACACCTGATCCAAACTAACGAAAGAGGTATTCCATACCACAGCACATCATGCCCACTATATAAACTGGGAGCAGGAACCCAGAAGAGTTAGTTCACAAATCGGTCGTCAGGTAGTGAACAGTTGTTTTCTCTTCCCTTGTCATTATTATTGGTGGCAGTAGCAGTGATTTGTGCTATATCTTAGTTACTGGACCAATCTTATCTCAACCCGTGGGAGTTACATTCTTTCAATTTGCCTCCTCATCCCTCTGGGAGCAGAGGGGAGGAAGGGGAGGGGAGACCCCAGAGACTGTGTGGTTTTTCTGAGTTACAGCTGGGCTTAAACCACAACATACATTAAGCAGGCCAGTAGATGACTGAGCTGTCTAGAAAATCTATCCTTCCTGTTACTTGCAGGTGCTTTAATAGTCTGCATTTGGTACTTAATATGACACTTTTTCACATATTGGTGAAAAAGGGATTGGGTTTTACATTTTCAACCTCATCAGCTAAAGGTCAGATCTGGGCTTTTTTCTAATGGGATATTTGCTAATAGAAGAAAAAAAAGTAGCCTTTAAAAAGAAACCAACTGGTATGGAGCCACAAATGAATTAACAGAGCATATACTGACCTTACTTTACCCCATTGTAAGAGCAGGAGTAAAAGCAAATGCACAGTACTTGTGCAATTTGCTGGTCTCAGTAAGTAATGCTCCTTTCTTGCCATAACCACTTCCACCATTTTCAGGTCCTGTTGGCTACAGTGGAAGCCAGTTGAGGCTGGAACTAAAGACATATGCAGTATCTTTTTGGTATGGGGGGAGTAATAGAACAAAATTAGAGCTTTCTTTTTCCATTGCCATATGTGTCTGTTTTCTCTGCTAAACAGGCCATCCATCCCATTAGTCAAACTGTGTAAACAATTTTCTTGACAACAAAAAATGGATCACACATCAATCAAAAAGAAACTCTAATGTTCCAACTATCTCAGTTGAATGCGTCTTTTTTCTGAACTTTATTTTAGCTGATTTAATTCTATCAAAAATACCCATACATTCAAAACAAACTGACTGAGGGATGCACTTACACTATTGGTGCTATAGATCCAGCAAATTTAACCTGGACAAAAATAATTACACACAAGTAGGACTGATTCTCCCCTGGCAATGCAGAATTGCTCTGTAGTCAGACACTTCACCACAGCGCAGCTGTTCTACATAAGCCATTTTCAAAGCTTTACAAATTGAACTTAAAGGAAGCTTACAGTATAATTACTAGAGAGAAAGGGGACAAAGGGAGAGAGGAAGGAATCTTTCTAAATGCCTGTAAACTCCTTAGGGGGCTAATCTTCAGAGAAGGGAGGCATCAGAAATCAATTTTGATGACTAATTTTCTCAGCCCAGACAGCACTGAGATATCATCTGACACGGATATTCAGTTTAGCCCCCACTGATTCTGAATAGTTAGATAATCACAGATCATAAGTTTAGTTTTACTAACAACCACAGTAGACACTTCATTAGCAGATTTTGCAAGCTACATAGTCATTTGTCATTATAGTGATTTTCTGGTTTAAATATTGCATCAATTTGTTTCTTCTATTTTATTTTTTTCCCCTTTCCCCAACTAATTAAGTTAAATATACCTCAGTACTCTGTTTTTGCTCTGATTCTCTAGTACTACAAGGAGCTCCTTTAGAAAGTCACGTTTTCTAGCCCTAGCCAGTCTTCTAGTACATACAGCTACAATCTTACTGAGCTTCTAACAATTACCAGGAGTAGTATTGTTTTCAGGGCAACTGAAGAATTGCTCATTGTGATTTCTCAGGCTTTCTGCAATCAAGGCAAATTCTCTGGCAAATGTTCTGATTGCTAAGTAGAACATGGGGTGAGAAAAACCCACCTACTCACAACTGGCCATGCTATATAGACCATGTATTGCACCACTAGGTCTGACAAAAGAAGGAGGCATTGCCCTAAAATGAGGGGACAGATGCCCTAAAGCAGACATCAAGTGTAAAATATACAATCCACTTGGCTTTTTAGTTTGCATCCTCCATAGTTTTACTGTCCTGATAAAGAGTTATCTGGGGCAAAGGGCCTTTCTTGACTCTGTACATCAAAGCCACAGGTGCTGTGCAGGTTCTTGGCAGACTCTATACAGTATGGAATTTTGCTTATGCCAAAATTGTGCAGTTTGACCAGAAGTGGCTTTGGTCAATAAGGGCATAGCAATGAAGAGGCCAATGATATTTAAGATATGAAATGAGGCTTTATTTAAATAACTGAGTTTCTTTGCAGCTCTATTTTCTGAATAACAGTGCACTGCTATTGGCAAAATAAAATCGCAGATGTATATGCTTATTATCATTGGACTAGCAGCTACTAGGCATTATTTGAGTGGATAAATTAGAAAGTTACTACACATACTCACTAAAAAAATAAACACTCTTTTCTTTTGAAAATCCTCATCAAACTCAGCATCACTCCTGTACCATATTTTTATTTTTCTCAATCTGAAGCTGTCTGAGAGCACAGGCAACTGGTTACATTTAACTTGAATTTTAAGCAGAACAACATTAGTGTTTTCCAGCTGTTTGCTTTCTTTAGAAGAAAAGCACTGTGGATGGATGCTGCATCGGAAAAGGAGTGAAGTGGGCTGTTCCACACCAAAAACCAATGTGTGGGAAGCTCTCGTATAATATCAACAGCATTTTACCATTTTCTGGCATCCAAGGTTTTGGTAAATGATTGTTAAAGTAACTGTTAATGCACAACAGTATTCCAGAAGTTAATGGTGAGTGCAGAGTACTAGAGGGCATTTTAATTTTTATTGCTGCTTTGCAAATATTCTTATCAAAGACCTGACAGTCAAAAAAAAGGAACTGAATATAAAATAGAATGTTTTCCAGTATCTTCTCTGATCACAAAACAAATAATTGTCTGGCTACCTGATGCAGCAAGTTTAGAAGATCAAATCACTGTATTTATGAGTCTACTCTTCCACACGACTACATAGGTGTGGTGAAAGGCTGGCACCCAGAAGTGTCATCATTACGTTCTTTTGTTTCTATAAACATTAATGTAGATCTTGTGGTTCTAAAGATCTAAGATCTAAAGATCTTGTGATTCTTTTACCCTTTCAGTGCAGTGTACACCAGGATCCTCTGTGGATGTGCATGATCTGCTGAATAAAAAAAAAAATCTCCCCTCTCAAGGAATCTTCACAGTGTAAGGTTGAAGACTCCTATTCTTGTGCTTGGTTTTATTGATAGTAAGGCATCCTAGTTGAGAATGAGCCTAGCACCTTCATGCTCACATCATGCTTATTTTAATCACTATCAGAGCTAAAGTTTGTGGAAACAAGCAACTGAAGGACAGCTATGATCTTGTAAAAGAAGCACATCTGAATGACACTGAGATTATACAAAATTTAAAAGCAAGATCAGCAAAGCAGATTGGCAAGGCTGTCTACTTACAATTAGTTTCAAACTCGTAATTCAGATAGCAGTGTTCTGAGATCAGTAGCTTTTTGTTTTCTACAGTCCTGAAACTGATTTTACAAAACCAAATCACTAAAAGATCTCTTTGTTTCTGTTCAATGTCCTTCTGCCACATGATCTTTCAGGGAGATAAATTAGAAGACAAAACTTTTGGCAGGTCTTATTAAACAAGTTTGACAAATACATATAAGCAAGTAGCATTCAGAGAGCTTTAAGACTGATTCTAGGAAGCAAGCTGCAGTGCTTGCAGGCTAAAAAGATACTAGATGTGCATGTACTGCAGGCATGAATGCATGCCTGAGCAGTCAGAGGGAAGATACAGTGACAACAACCATCTATATTCAGCAGATTTAGAAACACCTTGGCTACTATAGGAGTTGTAAAGTGCTAAGAGAGCAGAATTCATACAAATGGTGAATCATGAAGGTGTGTCAGTTTTCACTACATACTGTTGAAAACACAGGGCATAACAACAGGGATGCAAAGTTATCTAACAGAGAAGATGTAATCAACAAACTGTAATGATTTC
This sequence comes from Forpus xanthops, assembly GCA_032466535.1. Classification (NCBI taxonomy): domain Eukaryota; kingdom Metazoa; phylum Chordata; class Aves; order Psittaciformes; family Psittacidae; genus Forpus; species Forpus xanthops. The sequence goes on from JASSUY010042019.1 coordinate 6,594, forward strand.
AAGTTCTACATCTGAAACACAACTTTCAGAATTTGTTCTTTATTTGTTAAGGAGATGACTCATGGCAACTAGGGCAAAATGAATGCTCTGGATATTTGAAAAAAATAGCATTCACTTAAAATGTCTTTTTGCCATATGTTCATGGCCTTCCATTCAAAATTTGCTCATGGTTGCCATTTAAATATTACCTATTTAATGTTTTACCACTACAATCTGACTGTCAAATTTAGATCAGGATCTTATTTCTGCTACAGCTTTTAGCACTTAGCTAGGAAAACACGTTATTCTCAACCCCCAGAAAAGACTTGTGAATGTTTGGTTTTGTTCTCTATGTGACCACAGAGAAGCCAATGGAACTAAGTCAATTGCTCCTACTAGTCTTCCCATTCCTTTAAGCCCAAACATACAGACACTGTAAAATTGCTGTAGCACAAATGCATGAAAACCAAGTCAACTAACTGAAACATTACTTATTTCACAGCTCTTGCTCAAATTAAATGAAAGTTATGTCCATACACGATAATATGTGCCAATCTGGGCCTTTAGGCAGAGATTGGAAACAATCTTAGCTGTGTGCATGTGTGTTTTATACTAATCTCTGTATTCAGGCAAAAAATAGATCCTGAGTAATTGGCTTGCTAATAAAAATCCACAGATGTGTACTTGCTACTTAATTTGAATGCTCCTATTTTGGTTGCCTGTAACATTCTACTAGAGAACAGTACAGACATAGGATGGTTTCTCTACACAAATCCAAATTTGTGGACAATGGTGAGGGGTAGGTAAGTGCCTTGAAAAATTGTGGTGTTTCCCCCCTGCCCACTGGCAGCTAGTTACTGATCCCATCAAGGAGCAGATATAGCAGACAGCAGTTGTGCCAAAGCTGACTAATCTGGCAGTAAACTTCTCAGTTCTGCCCTGGAGTAGGGTGTCTAACAGCTAAGCAGCTGTCTATCAGTGTAGGTTCAGAGCTGCAATTTTGCTTCATTTTTGTACTTGAGATTGAATGACACCTACCTTTTTTCTATTTTTTTAATAGAGAGAAACTTTAATTATGAAAGCTTGAAGCCTTTCACCAGAGTGGGAATGGAGATGAAGAGACCTCTAATACCCTTACCCAGGCATTTAAGAACAAAATAAGATAACAAATTTGTCTTGTAAAGTTTGTGTCGTCAGAAGCCTTCCAAAAAGATGCTTCACTTTACCCCTGCTGAAAGGAGACGGTGTCTGTAATTGCTTCTTCACATTTTTTTATCTGCACACTGGAAAGACTGGGTGCCTTTTCCAAACCAATTTTTCAGGATTAAAATGAGAGTAGTTGTGAATTTATTCCATAAACAAACCACCTCCTTTTTCAAGCACTTTGAATAAAACCATTAGTGTGCCTCCTCAAATCTAGCTCATTTCAAAGAATTTCCAACATATGCAGGAATCAACAGCAACCTCTGCTACCTTAATCATCTGATTTCTTGGAAGATGTCCTGCTTTGGAATACATCTCTTTTGGCATTCTCTGAGTGTACTGTACTTTATGTGTCTCTAAAGATAGTAGTTCAGAGATGATGAAACATAGTTCTCATTTCTACAGAACAAAGTATTTATAACGCTTTCCACTACTGTACAGCAGTTCCTGCAAGAATAATTCCAAAACCCTTCAGAATTATTTTCCCCTCCACGCTGCACAAATATATGAGTCCCATAGTTATGCTGGAGGCCAAATGGCAGCTGACAGCTACTAAGACAGAGTACAAATTAAGATATGCATAAATTAATGGGTTTGTCAGCAAATATGACTTACAAAAAGGAGAACACACTGTCCTATTGTTCTGAGGAACATGCATCCAGTTTCTCCACCTATTTAGTTACATTATATTCCCTGCTGGGTTTATGCTATATGTATATGGGCTTCCAACTCTTGTTGTCTCTCTGCATCAGTATCTGTTGCCTTTGCAGCACAAAGAGACTGAAGAGATTAGCATGTAATGTATCAAATGCCAAGGTGAAATGAAGTAACAGGCTCACTTGCTGAATAAACAAAATTAGAATGTGTTGTGAGCAACTAAAGCTCAGGGACCAAAATGGCTTCCGATTTAACTTAACTTAGAAGGGTCATAAAGAGTTATGCACTGACCACATTACTTTAATTAGGGTCTCTTTAAGGTTAATGCAGACATATCCGCACTATGTTACTTCATAAAATTCTTTCTAGCTGCTTGCTATTTTGTAATACAGTTGGTACCACATGGAAGGACAGTAACAGTGAACTGGACATGTGGCATCTGCTTTACTGAAGCCAGCCCTAGATCCTGATCACCAATTTAAAACACACCTTTATTATTCCATATGATTCTGATAGTTGTTTACTACCTTATTATCCCAGCAGTTAGAAAACAAGATGTCACATAAATAATGAATGTTTCCCAAAATGTCATAATTATAATCTTCTAGTACTTCTCAAGGCACTCCTCTAGCTGCTGATGCAAGCATCTGCAGGTCAAATAGCTCTCAGAAAACAGCTAATTATATCCTTTCCCAAAAGAAAGAATAATATCTTAATTTAATTAAAGGACCTTAACTCCAGTCCTGAACATTAGGGTCTTCTTCCCATTGGATTTTCTTCTGTGAGATTTACAGTGACAGTCTTAACATTCACATTAGCAGTAACTCCCATCTGTGGGTCTGCTTTTTGCTCAGAGTTGGTTAAAGGATAATTTGATGAAATTAGTCTCTTTCTCACCACCACATCTTGATATTTCACTTCCACAGAAATAGCTAATAAACAATCTGAACTTTAAAGTTCATTTCTGCAACTTGTGCCAGTCTGTCTCACACTCCAGGTAGCAAAAGTCTCACTCACAACATTTGGTTTGACATATTAATCAACATAGTGGCAAAGGTCCCAGGAAAATCATGAAAGAGGAGTAAAAGTGTTAAGCAAAATGGTGAGCTACAGCTGATCCGGGCATGTAATATAGGCTGGCCTAAATAGGTTATGAAACAAAGAGACTCCCCCTACTCCCTCACATCTTTTTAAGAGAAATTAAAAACAGAAATCATATTAGTATTTCCACAGATAAACAATCCTAAAAATCCATAAAGGGTTTGTTTTGGTGTAATCACATGTTCAATTATTAAAAGTATGTTTAGCATTACTGATTCTTTGCTGAGAATACCGATTTACGCAGAAAATCTGATTAGCAAAAATGAAGTATCTAGATGGTTCTGCTATTACCACACTTAGTGTATTACCCGGATTATGAAATCTAAAAGGGAATAATTTTCCTGCAGTTCGCTATAATGACGTCAAAGTTGTCATACTGTTGTTACTGAGCAGTTTCACCCAGTGTTCTTAACTACCAACTTTATCTTTCTCAGCGCTGTTAGGGTAGATTGCCACAACTTTTACATTGTTCAAAATTGACAAGTAGCATTATATAGTTGATATTAATAGTACAAATGCAATTTTGCCCTATCATGTGGCTTGCTCTTCAAATCTCTAGCAACCCACAATAAAGCAGATACCTCAGAAGCAGAGATAATAGAATTTTTCCATTCAAACTTCATTATGGAAAAGAACAGCTTCATGAAAACTGTTTTATAAGAAATTTCCCAATTAAAACCAAAACAAAACAACTTTTAAGGTTTAAGAAAGTAGATTTTTTTTTAAAAAACATAAAACATTGAAAGGAAAAAAATCCTTCTTGAAAACATTCATGGGAAATACTGCTTTACTAACCAGATGCACTTAAAAGGAAGCAGCAGAAACAAAGTACCTTCTCTTTCTCACTAAAAATAACAGATTCTATAGCCAGGACAATCAATTTTGATAAAAAAGTTGAATCTTTGCCACTATCTGAAACACTCATTACTTTTCCTGACACGTGTGTAGAAAGACTTCTACAAGGTGCTGAGTCACAAAAAAGACTAAACAGAAAGAACTAAACACCTGTAATCCCAAGTGGTCCAAAACAGCTTGCTTCCAGGCAGGTTAGAAGGTCATCTTTCTTCTGCCTTCTGCTCTTGAAGATCAGTAAAAAAGAGACAAAGACTGCTGTTAAACAACCACTGAAATACTAAGTCTACTGGTGTGCTTTCAGGTGACAGGTAGGAAGTATTCAACTACGTATGGTCCAACAGTGCACCTCAAACTTACTGCTGAAATACTTTGTAGAGAAAGCTCAAGGATTAGAATTTTTTATCACAGGGCCTTCACCTTAAAGGCAAAATGACATTGCATAGTGGGAAAGTTCATAAGCACAGTGGAAAGAATGCTTGAAAGAATAAGAGCAACCACAGTAAAAAGACAGATTTTCTCTACGCAGAGGCAATACAGTGTGATTAATAATGGAAAGGAAGAAGGTGGCTCCCCATCTTCTATAATTCACTGGATAGACACTTAGATCAAAGGGACTCGTGGTGCAACACTGAAATAACACTAGGGATTAAGATAGACCATAAATCTCAATATCATAGACTGTTATGTTGATGACTAATTTATTCTAGGTTGAAGACAAGAGGTTATAAAAACAAATTTATGGCCACTGTATTTATTATAATTAATTTTCTCCACAGTGAAAGCACAGTGATTTGGAAAAAAATGACCTTTTTAGAAGTGCCTTATTTAATGGCCCATTGTTGCATTATGGTGCCTGGCTGCATCCACCATTTACACAGTAAGAGAGCAGAGTTCTTGTGCTCAGGAAAGGGATGATTTAATCAGCCACAGCAAATCTCAATGATTCAACATCCCAGAAGTCTGAGGGTTTTTTTCTTTCCTTTAAATATCCATCTTGCCCACATACAGTTAGGGTTGGGCATTTCTGATGTAAAAGCAAGAATTACATCCAAGCTTGCTGACATATATTTAAGTGAATGAAGAAATATTTGTTTCTTAAGTGTGTGGCTGCACTGAACCAACCTGGCAAGGGAGCACCAATTCCCCTGCCAAGCTCCTCTACTTTCAGGTTCTTAATAATCCCAGTATTCAACCAAAGGGTGATTACTGCTGAGACTAGCTTTACCCCTGATAAAAAAGAAAAGTGAATATCTCACAGTGCTCAGGTGAGCACAGGAAGATAAACTTATAGATTTTTTGTGGATTGCTTCTTTTATTTTCCAATAACCTTGACTCCCTTTCTCCCTTCTGCGGCCCAAAAGCAGACTCTTTGTCAAGGGATTTGTGCCTTTTGAGATGGACTAAAAAACGTTGAGAAACTTCTTGGAAAGTAATCTTCAGATTAGTAACTACTTTCTTATAACAGGCAGAATTGTGCTATAGCCAATAACTATTGAAATACATTGCAATACTGACATAGTGAGATAATATGCTGAGATATTTCTTATAACTATATATAAATGGCTAAAATATATTTTTTATACATGAATAAAATTATACTAAACATGTGGATTGGTTTGTAGCTTTTTTCCTTCTAAAATGGTAATAATTTCTGGGATCTAAATGCAATTTTAATCTGGTAGTACAATCCCAGTGTTTGCATTGTCGTATAGGTAACTCACTCTAATTACTTCCTCAATCATTCCCATGAATGAAGTACTTCATGCAATGCTAAAATTCCACTCACAGGACATAACATAAATCTTAAAATGTGATTATATCAGACTTCCATCTTTATAACTAATCTCCCAACAAGTCCATTTCCTACTATATTTCAAATTGTGCTTACATAAAGAAGCTTAAAGATATCAGATTTTTATATAAAGCAGAAGAGAAAATGTTGCACTTTAGGAATTTTATTAAAACTGCTTTTGAATGAAATGATGCTAGTCTCCAACCATAAATTTTTGCAGTGGAGATAACAAATTTAATGGGTTACATTAAAAGTGACAGTAAGCAACCAAAATGGCTAGAGAATGGATGGACATGAAAAATGACAGCAGTCAGCAAACATAAACCGATTTAGATTTGATGATCACTGGCTCAGTCACACCTCAGCCTCAAACCCTTGCTCTTTCAAACGCAAGCATTCAGCTAGTGCCAGATGTTAGACTACATCATAATGTAAATGCTACAGAGCAAGTCTGTGGAAATTGCACTTTGAATAGACAGATGCCAAACCTCAAATTTCTAGGCCTCCAAAATGCTAGGGTGTTTTTTAGAAAATCAGGTCCTACTTGTCGGAAGAAAGCAGTTTGAGCCAATTAACATCACTTAAATGATTGATCTTTGGCCTTAGTAACAATAAAGATTAATCTTCACTGCCTTTAGAGAAATAATTAACAGCCAAACTCATCACAGTTTCTGGTCTGAACGTCCTCTCATAGATATTACTTCCATCCCAAATAGTACTGTAGCACGGTATTTACAAGCTTCTTTCTCTGCCTTGTACTTAATGTTAACATACATTCAGGGAAGAAATAAAACACCAAACACAACTTAGAGAAATGAAAAAGAGGAAATGGTTCCCAGCCAGTTTTCCTGTTATGACTATAATGTACTGTTTAATGAAATACATAAAACATTATTGGCTGTGCTCAAAGGTCACTAGATCTCAAAAAGTTAGTAAAAAGTTCTCAAAAGTAAAGCCAGGAAAAACTCACATTGCAGGGAGAAATTTTATTCTAATCTAGGTAAGAAAGAAATATTTGCTGTGCATACAGATTTGTGAGTCAGGAACCAGACGGCAAGACTGTTCATTCTCTGAGTTCTATTCTCCACCTAGTCTGATGCCAATTAATTCCGGCTCCATTTTGCTGTTAATTAGGGCTGTTCAGAGTCCAAGTTTTCCAAGATGCAGATTGCCAGTAACAGATCATGTAAATGAGGCTCTGCTATTAATGTTGCTAGTTAGATTGGAACAAAAATAACAACCGTTTGTAAGTTTAGATTTTTAGTACGGTCTTAGTAGAAACAACTAGGAACAGGTAAACTGAAATCACCTGGGCTTTAAATGGCAGGACAGAGCCAGTTTTCCTGCCTACAGTAACTGAGAATCTGTTTCTATTAAAGACAAGGTTATCAGAAACCATATTCTTTTCCAGTGAGTTGATGATGTAAACAATTAATTCATACCTTCTGGAAGTATGTCTTTGGCTTTCTATGAAGAGGAAATCATCATTCAAAGTTCCATGTTTCTTATCAAGTTACTTTGTGGGAGAAAAAAAACAAAGGAAGTATGGGATTGCAATTCTAACAATAAAAATCTACATTTGAGGCAAGAAACAATCAACTATGTGCTATCCTCAGAAGTACTGCATTAGAGCAAGAAAAGAAACACCAGCTCCAAAGAAGGATGTTTACCTACTGATCTTTGCAATAGGAGGTAGTCCTGGTTACTCTCTGGTATCTAATAGTAAGTACTGGCTGTTAACAATGAAATACAATTTTCTCTGAACATAAATCCAAGTTCAATTGGTATACTATGAATATGAAGTATCAAATTTTGGTTTTTTTTGAAACTTACATAATTCAAAGTTTGTGAGAAACAAGTACCTGGATTTTTTTCCCTGTCTTTCCTGAATCAAATGGCTTATGATTAGATATAAGCTATCCTCTAACCACCAGATCTCAGGATGAGCCTTTTGTCATTGGGCTTCCTCATGTTCCTCATTGCATTTGAACTCAGTGATGGGTAAACTAACCACACGGACTGCAGAGAGGGCTATATGGAATATTCAAAGTCTTTAGTTTGCTTCCCCTTATCCACTCGGTATTTACTTGCTAATGAAGTTGACACTGCTTTCAAAGTCCATATGTTAAAGAGCAATTTCAGGTACTATTTCTACCAAATTACCCCCCCCCCCCCCCCCATATTTTAAAAAGATTTTTCTCTTCACTATTGCCTA
>JASSUY010042019.1:14405-42916 GCA_032466535.1 Forpus xanthops
GAGTACATTCCAAGGAGGGATATCTTCCACAACAGTGTCTTTTACAAACATAATGTTGAAGGCAACTTAGCATGTTCTTTTTTTCCCCTCATTAAAAGCATCCAAAGCTTTAAAATGTTTTTACTGTTCGCACTCCAACCAACAGGATTCAGGGGAACATCCCTTTTCTAATTTAAAGTAATAGCTTCATTTTTCTAGTTAGAAAGTGAAAAGAAAACCTACTGTGAACATATCCGTTAGAAGTCACCATGGTTATTATTGTAATGGGGGTTGCGGATAAGAGAATGAGAAAAAAGATGACCAGCACTTGCAAATGTCTAAAACACCATTTCCCTCCAATGAAACAAAGAGAGTTCTAGATACCCATTTTCCAAAGGCAGTACGAAATCTTGATTAATATGTGGGTCAAATGCAAGACGCTGAACAAGAATTTTGTAATTCTAGGAGACCAAATATCAATCTTGTTTTTACAGACTCTCAAAGTTCTTGTAAGATGACACCAACCGAATCTCAGTGCAAGGGTTTCTTGTACATTTTCTCACACCCAGCCTTTCATCAGCCTGCCAAGCTGATTCTCTCTTTACACCCTCTCTGATCCATTCAACTACTTTTGCTTCATATCCGTCTTAATGGAAGGATGCATCAGGTGCTGAGACATTTATAAATAGCAGCACTTAAATCCAAGATGAGCACAATTCACACTATTCTAGTCAATGGGAGTATGTCTCTCGGGCATTACAATCTGTGCTTAAAGGCGTGTTTTAGGCTGAAATCTGGCATGCGTGGATTCCATGAAAATGGGAATATGTAGTTTTTCAAGAGGACCATTAGATGAAATGAGCCGTGAGTTTATGCTTAGCCAGGCAGACAGCAATCTCAGAAACACCAGCTTTCCAACTTACTTTTTTTCTTTTACTGAGCATTACTGTCTAGCATGCACAATATCCATTAATAGAAACTGAGTTCATATTCATGCAGAAGGCAGCATCCCCAGACATACTATTAATTAATAGAACAGGGGTTTCTAGACTTGGTTGAAGTATGAAACAGTAGAATTACTGAAATGAGAAATTTGCAGAAATAAATTTTTCTAGTTTTCATACCTTGGTATGATTTGCTAAAATGAGACCATAAGTTAAGAGAAGAGGCACAGGTGCTCAAAATTACTGCTGCTAGAAACTCTAGTGTGACAGTCAACTATCTGGGATAGACGTATTTACTGTGTTGAAACTACAAAGTTCTAGCGGATAGTTAAAAAAGAGCATTCAGAAGATATCCCCAGGTGTTTCTGTAAAGTTACTTGCTCTTTAGTGCCGCTGGCATAGCACAAAGGGATGTAATACATCACAGCAACTAGGCTACTACCTGTCTGTAAAAGTTTTTATACTATTAATTTGAATAGTTCCTCAATAACCTTACTGTACTGACATGTTAACATATGATCTTAATTTTCACCACAAGGTATATTGTTCTTCTCATATTCTTTAATGGTGTTATTTCTTCATGCTTTAAAAGAGGCAACAGGCTAACAAGCAGAGTAGATGCATCTGAAAGGTGTTAGTCTTCCTACTAACTCATAAAATTGCATGTTAAGGTTAAAAACTGAGCTACAAACACAGACTTTCTTATACACAAAACATATTTTAGCAGGGAAGTGAATGCACCACCCTCAATTTTATATTATTTCTAATTACATAGATAATACTTTAAAAAAAAGGGAGACTTGTAACACATTATTTTATTTCTAAGGTTTCTTCAAAACCTCCCCTTTTCCTACATGCAATTTTGATGACACCAGAATAACAGGGACCAAAAATTATAATATCTTTATTCTGCACCTCTAGTGTGCTTGGAGTTTTGTCCTGCATTATTTTTTTAACCAAAGTTAGAGATAAGTCTCCAAAGAGTCCTACTGAAGTTAATACAACTACTGAGGACTATAAGTACAACCTAGCTTTCTGCTGTTGTATCTACCAAAGATAGGATTAGATCTTTAGGCCTCAATTTAGTGATGTAAGTTCTATTCAAGTTTAAGGACGTGGCTCCTTTGGGGAATTATTGCATGCTCACAGTAACAGCATCCTTCTCTTGAGATCTGAAATGCTTCTGCCCGTAGCTGCTCGCTTTATATTGCAAAGGCACCCACCATGTACATACCCAGAAGCTTTCTATTTCATTCCTTTCAAGAAAGACACTATGAGCCTAGCATCAGTAAGTCAAAGAAATATTATTCAACCAAGACTAGACTACATGTCTCCTGGTTTTTCGTCCCCTCTTAGCCACAAACTGCCATGCAATTTCTCCATTATTTTCACCAGCACTCTAATTATACCTCTGCTTCTAACATTTCTGACAATGGTTCAGTAACCCAACTGTCCAGAAATCATTCACATCAGACATTACGCACTGTTGATATTAGTACCTAAGTGAAGAATACCTCATTCTCCAATGCCCATCGGTTTGGATCTAATGAACTGTGAAATTCTATTTTTTTTTTTTTTTTCCAGAAAGGAAAATGGAGTGTGACTGGAGCATGTCAAAGGTGCTTCTTGTGGTCTGTCACCGCTACAGTTGGTGAACAGCAGTGTTGAGCGGAGGGAACAAGGAATGGTTTGAGTCTCTCAGGAATCCTCCTGTTTGCTCACTTGGGCAACAGTACCAGCATGTCAGCATCATGCCACTGCCTCACTAGCACAGTGCTGACCCTGCAGCAGCTCAGACACACAACTGAACACAGGCTTAAAGGTCTGAACCGCATGCTCCCGGGAATAGGAACAGGCTGCCTCATCTAACCTATGCGAGACCAAGTCCACATGGACAAAAAAAAAAACCAGCACTTCTCCAAGTGCAAAACCTAACAACTATTTTGTGTGTAACTGCCCTACTTTAGACAAAACCTACTGCTGTGTCAGGACTCTAACCTGCTGGCTCTTGTTGAATCAGAATGAGAGAGGATCAGAAGCTGCCTGCTGAGCTCTGACACAAGGCTCCTCTCCTCTTGGCATCCTCCATTTCTGAAAGTTAACAAAAGAAATCCACTTATTATTTGGCAGTAATTAGTCCTTAAAAGTGTGTTGCAAATACAGTTAATTGATTAAGTAGCCTGTGCCATAGCATCAAAACACTAGTTTTAATTAAGATCTTTAAACTCCACAGTTCATACAGCGTAAAAGAAACATTTTTCATCAGCCACGTGTTCAAAAGAGAGAAAGGGAGAGGGAAAAAAGGGTACAGGTTCATTTCTCAGTGAGCCTTCTATGCTAATTCTAATTGCTACCATCCTGTGCAAGATTTTTATTTCATACTAAAAAAAGAAAACCCCTTTCTCCCCCTCCTAAAATATTTTGCTTATATTAGCAAAAAAGACATTCTCTGTCTTGTTTCTGAATCAGCCTCACAACTCCCCCACCTTTACTTCACAGGGATTCAATGTGTCTAAAAACCATGCCTGCAGGTGATACCTGCCCTACCAGGGATCTGGCATCATTAGCCATCTGCAGAAAGATCCCGCAACATCTGCAGGCAACATTAGTCATCCTGTGTCCAGCTCTGCTCATTCATTTCTCCATGTGCCTCTAATCAAACAGTCTTTCCTATTTTGAACTCTCAGATAACTGTGTTTGGGATTGCTAACCTAACCAATCCTGGTATTTCACACCAAAGGGGATGTGGATTTTACCGCTATCCTGTTAGGTAGCTGTTACATGTTTAAAGTCCTGGGAATGAAAGAAAGTCAATTGTTCAGCAGTAGTACTTTATAATGAAGTGCAGCAGTTTATATCCTAACTTATTACCAGCTGTGATACTTCTGCTCTCTATACCTGTAGATTACCATACTTTGTACTGGTTAGTCAAATAAGATGCATTGGAAGTGGCACATTGAATAGACACAGTGCAACCCATAAGATCTAGAGGACCTCAGGAACAGTCTGTTTGCTCATTAAAACCTGCCTTGCCTAAAGAGACTGTCCCACACATAACATGCAAATTAAAACGGAGATGGGCACAGGAGCTGGCACTTCTCCAAGTGCAAAACCTAACCAGTGATGAAGCTAGGTGTGCAAAACCTAACTTGATGACGAAAATGTGAACATCAGCACCTTTGATTTTTTTTTTTTTTCTAATTACACTTTAGAGAGAAGACATTTAACAAATAAATACATTTTTCTCTTTCACTGGTTGCACCAGTACTTGCAAGAACACTGAATTCATTAATTCAGCACAATGACTTTTGAAGGCAATAGTGTCCTTTTCACTTTCCCTCATGGGCAACAACCAAAATACCAACCTACTGTGCACATCTCTCTAGAATGAAGTCCTGCACATGTTCCTCTTGAGATTAACAGTGTATATATGAAGAGTTAGAAATGGTAATACAGAAAATGTGCCTATATTTTCCTATACAGATTTAAATCTTTCCTTTAGAGACACTTAAATCCGTGTAAATTGCCCCTTGCATATGAAGCTTTCTTTTTAAATCTTAAGCAAATTCCATTGCTCCTCTATTGCATAATGAAATAGCCGATCATGCTGAGGAGGTGATGTTAAGCTTGCCTAAGCTTGCAGCAATGGTTGAGAACATTTCATACTTCAGAAATGCCATAAAATCTGTCATCACAAAAATTAAATTTTTCATAATCCCCAGGAGCCTCTAGGCTGTATCTAACATTAAACCCCCAAACCAAGAAAGCAAGTCCAGACGTGTTCACCTCCTATTCCCACCTCCATCCTCTTTTAGCTCTTTAAAGCAACTGCTTTTACATTGTTTTGTTTGAAATCTGTCCCAGTGGGAAATACGTACATGCACACAATATATGAAATTTATCCCTTTCTCTTCTGAAAATGGATGCCTAGTTCCAGTTTTGCCTAGGAAATAGCTTTGTCTTTTAGTTTGCCTAAAAAAGAGCCTTTTCAAAGGATAGCATTCTATTTTATTTTTTTTTAACAGTATAGATTAAGGAAGAATATGTTATTCTACATGTAGTACTCACTCCAAACAGCCATCACTGTAGTCCTCATGGTGTGATAATTTATATCAGATGCATTAACTTTAATTGTTTACAAAAGCTTTTCCTATCATGCAACATTCCATTCTGACAAGCAGTGTATACAACTGTTGTTGCAATTTTGCTGCTGTGAGAGCCCATGCTCAACTCCTGGGAACATGAGGAATTTAAAAGATGTGTAGGTGTGGCACTTAAGGACATGGTTTTGTGGTAGACTTGTCAGTGTCAGGTTTACTGTTGGACTCAATGATCTTAATGGTCTTTTCCAACCTAAATGATTCTACTTAATCATAGGGCAATTGAAGCAAAGAAAAGCATATGAAGAACAGAACTGACACTGAAGACTTGAACACAGTAAAATATTTGAGACCTGCACTTAATAAGATGTAAGTTTCAAAGAAGTTCATCTGACATTACAGTCACAGCTGATATTCTTTGACATTCAAATGTCCTGCAGTCGGTGCAGTTCCCATTTGTGCCCATTGGCAGTGGAAATAAGCACTACCAGTGGAGCAGAACTCATTCAAAGAACAAGGTTGTATCTGAGAAGGATTGTACATGAGACACCCTGAGCCTACTGCTTCTGCTTTTGTTTGGGGGGGGAAGGAAATCACCCTCCTTAGCTAAAAGGTTTTCTAAATACTGCCTTTTTACTACATCTTCTTTCTGACTTCTACCCTTTGTCTCTTTGTGTCATATCTCCCTACATAATGCTCCTTTGCCCTTCTTTCTTTTCATACAACATATATAGCAGTAAAGGTTGTTGTGAGACTTCCCCAGATAAGAAACTGGCCAAGTGATTTTCACTCAAGGAGGGACAAAACTTCATCTTAACTCACTCAGAATAATGGGCAGCGATATCATAAACACACATAGAATGTTCCTGTGTCCACAGACGCTAAAATTATTTTATAAAGCAAAACTGAATACAATACTATTTATAGCAGTAGTTAAATTATAATTACTGATATTTATGTTGCATCTCTCAGCAAAGAGAATGCACTTAACAGCAATGCAATATGTGTTATTAGACATTTCTTAGAGGAGTTCAGAAATTTACTATTTGTTGACTTTATAGTTTCCTGGGGAGGTCATCTTGTTAAAGTAAGAATCCTCCCTGAAAAAAGGAAAATGCTTTTTCATTCTGAATACCTTCAGCTCTGAGGTAACATGAGATATTAGTCCCTTATCCAATTTCTCTCCAACCTAAAGTATACTGTGAGATCAAGTAAAAACTAGATGAACAACCAGGCCCAGAAGCTTGTGATAAGTTGATCAAAGTTCATTGAGAAGCAAGAATCCCTGGGGTCAATGCTGTCTAACAGCTTCGTTAATGACCTGGATGATGGAGCAGAGTACAGCTTCAGATAGGTTGCTGAATATCCTGCTGAGCATCCTTCCGAATGCAGCATCCTGGCTGCATTTGGAAGAGCACTGCCAGTAGGTCAAGGGCAGTGATCCTTTCTCTTTACTTGGCACTGGTGAGGTCTCACCTGCAGTACTGCACCCTGTTCTGGGCTCTCCAGTGATTTTGCACAATATTTCCTCTCAGTCATAAAGTCACATTTATTAGTTTATTTTAGGGACTTAAATTTCCTTCCACAAACCTCAAACATTTCTAACAACATAAGAGGTCTATAGCGGATCCTCAGGAAATTCGTAACTGTGTATAAAATATGTCTGAACTCTAGTTATTCTCCTACATCTCTGTCACAGAAATCAAAAAAATTTATCAGTTCAATGGTTCTACTACTTTAAGCTCTAACCTTTTCCTGTCTTGCTTTGTGTTTCTCATTCTTCCCTATTTAACACTCTGCTCTTCCCAAATTGCCAACCAAAGTCTAGTTCCAGTAAAACACCTCATTGCTTACCAGCATCACAGAACTGACCTATATCTGAGATCTTCCTTGTACATAAATTGGGCCTTTGAACAAGGATGAAGGGGACCAAGGATGACTCAGAAGCAGAACTGTTCATATTCTTGCCCTGTGCATTTACATTTTGTCTGCTACTGCTCTCCTGTGTGCATGTGTGTGTCACTCTCAGCTGTGACAGAACAGCAGCACCAGAAAAAGGAAGACTGGCAAGAGGTGACATCAACCAGCTGCTAAGCATGAATCTTGAATATCAAATGTCAGCTGTAGATAGGCCATGAATAAATGATGTGCAGTAGCCAATTTTTCACTTGGGAACCAGCCAGTATTTTCAATTACTGAACATATGCATGGTGCCAAGGACGGAATTGTTTATTTCGTGTCCACAGCACTCTTCTCAACTACTCAACACTTCCTTTCTGAAGAAAAATGAATGGCATGTCAGGAAAAGGAGAAGTGATGAAATATGCTGCCTGAAAGGAGCATATCCTAGCAACTTACCTTCGTGTTGCTAGTGTACTCGGCTGAATACAACAGCTTACTACCATTTTCAGCAGTGCTGACGTCATTTTTAAGCAAAAGTAACTTGGTATCTCTGGGTTTCAGTAATTGGATTTGGAGCTGTTAACCTGCTGGTCACAGGGTCAGATCCAACTACAGTTCATAGGCTCTGAATATCAGTAAACCCACAGATTTGTTCTGTGGCATATATGAAATGAATGTGTGGCTTCAGCCCAGTTACTGGTGGGAATGAGTCCCTTGTAGACATTTTCAGCAGAAAGGCAGGAATTGAGTAAAGAACACAAGGTAGCTTTTACCAAAAAGGGTGGTCTCTCTGATCAAAGCTGAGACAATTTATCTGGTGAGTTTTACTGCTGCTTGCTCTGCACTAGTCTTTATGCGTACAAAAGTTCAAGCTTGAGGTCTATGCATTGCAGAACCTTTAGGGTTCCTACACTTATTTTGGTTAAAAGAGAAAAAGAATGAAATCCACATCTCACTTGCCCTTAAAAAAATTATTCAGCTCAGCTGTGTTTTATTCCAGTTATTCAGAACTCTCATCAAGCCAGAAGTGGCCAGCAGCACGGTAGACCGGGTCCGGTTATGATGCCTGTATCCAGAGGTGGTTGTGACTTGCATGATGTTGGACTATTAAAAATATCATCAGATCAGAATCCATCACCTCTTACAAGATTTTTGGCATATACAAAAAAGTGGCTCTACACATGTTTATTTAACATGTTACAAACTCTTACATTAAAGTACTCAAGTAGTTCTCAACCTGCACTAGGTTCTCCACCTATGACTGTGGCACATATGGACAATATCCACTAATAGGGAAGGAAAGCACGGGTAGCTGATGAACCTGGCTCACTCTGGTCAGTGATAAGAGCTTCAACCATGAAATGTTTACAATAAACACTAAACCTACATAACTTGCTCTTTTAGCAGATTTTAAAGCTAGTCCTAGTTCCCAAAAGGTCAGGTCTGTGTAAACTTTTCAAAACATGCACTAAAATCAAACCTTTAGTCTTTAGCACTTAAACAAAGCCAAACAAAACATCCCATAGATTAAATTCTTTAATTTCACCATAATTTTGTGGATATTCTTGGCTTTTGGAAATCAAAGTTCAAAGAATGCGGAAAGACAGAGGAATTAATAAAAGAGACAAGGTTTCAAGTCTTACAAAGCACTAAAAATTACGTGCCTCTTGCTTTACAAATCAGCTACTACATGACAACACACTTGAAGAATCCCAAATGCAGTTCACATGCATTTTAATATTTGTTTAGTGTGAATTTTGTATCATCAGTTTTGAGTGTATTTGTACTGGGTTTGTTTCTTATAAAACATCTGTTTTTCTGTTTCTTTTTACATGACTGGCACTCTCCTGGTGTAAATGACTGGACTGACATTTATTGGATTGGACTTCACACAGAGCACCTGTGAGCAATATGTGGTGTGTGTGACATGCCTATGCAGACATAGTAATTTTAATTGGTTTTGGCATGTTTTTCTTGCCATATACTGTAACTTGACCTTTACAATTATTAATTTCATGTTGATGCTTATGAAAAGAAGTAGATTAATATTCCAGAAGAATGAAGTCCTCTGTTAGTCACAGAACTAGATACTGAAACATTAGTGGCAGCACTGTTTTTTTCAACCAGAGTTTCCTAAAAACCTTTGGAAAGTAGGTGGTAGAGCTCTAGGGTAATGGAAATGAATGAGTGCAGACCCCAATGGGGGTAGAAAATGGCCCAAAAGAAAAATACAGGAATATTTTATAAAAAAAATAATCTCTATCTCAGTTTTAGGAAACACAAGTTCTGATGGTATCTGCTTGGTTTTTGTCCCTACTCAAGCTTATAGCACTGCTACAGATGCTATTATAGAACACCCAGCACTTCCAGTATGTTGTCTTTTTATTTTTCTTTCTTTAAAAAGTAATTTTTGCAAAGCCTTTTGAATTGTGTTAAGTAGCTATTCTTACTTTTCCCGGGTAAAACCCAGGTACTGAGTTTCCCCAAAGACTCAGAATGGGCTAGGAATAAACAAGGGATTTGAATCCAGCAGTTCTGGAGGTTTGTTCCCATAGAAAACAATTAGACAACACTGCCTTATAAATGGCGAGAGGTATACAACCGCACTACTTTAGAATTAAGGAAAGGAAGAATTTCCTTGAGGAATTACGTACACCATGCCAGGTCTGTTAACTCCAGGAACTCTAAAATCTTTCTTATGGTTCTATATAGCATGTCACTCTAAAAATGAGAATAGGTGAATATTTCAGTATCAGAGAGTAGGGTAAAAATGTTCCAGTTACTGGCTGTGATTATTTTACTTACCTTTGACTCCAAATTAGCTAAACGTGGCAGATTTTTGGTTGCATGAAAATGATGACTGAGGTTTTTACAGTCTTCTCAATTCTTATCTTCTATAAGTTGCAATTGAGCTCTGGACTAATTTTTAATCAGGAGGAGCATACTGGAAGACACTAATTAAAAACTGTACATATCTCCTCAATTAGTAGTTTGATCAATAATGTATTTTTTATTATTATCTTTAGTAGCTACAGCAGTAAAATAAGTCCAGATTTCTTAATAGTAATGACAACCTGATGACATAGTACTTACTAACAGACAGTGCTACTGAGGTTTGGCAGGGATCAGTTTCCTCTGAGGTTCAGAGGCTACCAGCCACAGGCCGGCATTAAGGATTTCACTGCTTAGACTTCCAAAAAAGAAACAATATAAAGGAAAATGGGATCAGACTGCAAAGTGCTTAGGGTAAATGAAAGAGCTATGAGAAATCACACGGCATCATTCTTCAAAAGGCCAGGGTTATTTTATGTCCACAATAAGACCACTTTATAATGCCACAGCATCTAGAGTTGCTTTAGACTAAATGAGAATCTGACCCACAATGCTTAGCTCATGAAAAATCAAAGGCAGTTACTTGTTACTACTCACTTAGCAAGACTTCTGGGTATGAATGCAATGTGTGTTAGATTGCTGAGTAGTCCATAACAGCTTATAGCCCATCAGCACAAAATAATCATCAGCAGGAACGATATATTGTGAGCTGGATCTCTACCTGCTCTAAACTGATGTAACTGAGGACAGTGGAAGGCAGCTGAGTCACGCTGGTTAACAACCTTATAGAATATGATTCAGATAAAGAAAAGCTTTTGTAGTTCGCAGTAATTATTACATTTATATGTTCATCCTCATTTTAAAACCACAAACCAAATTGAAAAATACTAACATCAGGTTTAAAAAGGTAACAGAATTAGGCCCAGGATTCTTTTTTCCTACACTGCTATATTCAGTAAAATGGGATCTATTGGTTTCATTTTCCCAGCACAGCATTCAGACAACCCTTCAAGCAGAATTACTGCTTCTATTAAAATGTCTACCCTCTTCTAACTTTTCCCATTTTCTGAGCTCAATATGAAACAATTGAGAGTTATATCAGTACATTAGAAAAGAATTATCGTTATCAGCATCCTCAGAAGTCCTGATTAATGTAACGCTCTCTATCCTCTAAGTAAAGATGCCACAGGAGGTACTAGTCGTTCTTGAATAATTCTGTAATTGAAGTTCCGTAGAGTGCATGGGGGTTTTGGTTAAAGTGGTCAATAACTTCTGGCTGAGTAAAAGCATTCCTTTCAATTAATACAAGTTTCTAAGTAAACTTACACATGGAACAAAAAAGAAAACCCAACAAACACAACAAACTTGAATTCTAAAGCCACCTGCTTACAACAGTATATTATGAAAATCCCATTTCTTACACCCACTGCACCAACAAAAATTCTGCAGGTTTCCCCTCAGTCCTTGCACCTCAGAAGTATGTTTCATGTAATGCTGTGCATCTAAAGGTGTGTTATTCCACAAGAGAGCTTTCACAGTCAGAAAGAAAACCTTGGAGGCTTGTAATAATGGCCAAAGAAGTTGAAAGCCCACTCACATTCCTAGACATATTAAGAGAAAACTGCAGATGGCACTGAGGTGGCTCATTTTCAGTTTTGAAAACTATCCCTGAATTGAAAAAATTCTTTAGTTATTGCACCAAGTCCCTGTGAATTATGAATACTAGCGACATATCACCCATGCAGATACATGCACAGACAGAATAAGTATACTCATGCATGGGAATTGTTGTGTTAAAATGAAAATAAATAACTCTTCCCAACCAAACTTTCTTTGTATTTAGCAAGGGACATTTTTCTCTGATACATGTGTGAGAGGCTGGATGGAAAGTCAGTGTTATTAGATTTTATACTTTTCTAGAGACTGGCATCATGGCTTAATGCCTTTGTTTATCTTCTACTGTCTTCAGAAGAAAGAAAAAAAAAAAAGGCTATTTAAAGCTTGGTTGAATTTGGGTGCTTGGTTATTTGGTACAAACGGGGACTTGGTTATTTGCTAGAAATGTGATCTGCCCCACCTCTCTGCTCCTGGATCTTTGCTGTTCTGTACTTTTTCCAACTAGGGACCCACTGACTGAAGCAAGCTCCAAATTACTAGCTAAACAATAACAGCAGCAAGTTTAGAAAAGAGCACCTCTGTCACACACATGCTACAGAAGCCATTGTTGCAGCTCCGTGGCCCCACTGAACACTTCTTTAAGTGCTACCAACCTAAAACCTGTGGCACAGTCCACTTTGTCAAGGAAGTTTCATGCCTTGGTAGTTTTTTGAACCTAGTCTTATGTGCTATAACAACAGATCTGTCCCAGGCATCGGTGATTGGCATATCTTGGCAAATACTGACTGATACTGCCTGGAGACAAATGAGCTCCAAGACTTATGCTGAAAAAGGAATGCTTCTTGAAGAACTAGTTTGGGTTGTGTGAGCTGAGAAAGAGATTATAAGCACAGAAGACATAAAATTCAGCTCTTATTCTCTTTGCCTCTTTAAACAAACTTTCATACTCCATGTTAAAATATGTATATTATATCTCTTCACTGAGCATGACATACAAACACTATCATCTCACCCACAGTTTATCTCAAGGACAATACTTCTTTCTCATTGGGTCATCTATTGTCAACTCCCCTTCCCTAACACCACTTGTGTATTTAACTATGCGCTGTCAGCCAAACGAGCACATATACCAAGAAAATATATTTGTGCCACTGATGCAGAACAGGTATCTCCTCTGTGCTACACACAGTAGCTACATACACATGTAATTCTAAGCACATCAATAGATTCTTTCTTTCTCTTCTGCCTATTTGTGCTGATGAGTTTATGTCTTTACAGATACACATGGTTTCACAAAGGGACTATGACGCATTCATTTGCAGTGTCTATGGCAGCAGACAGTGACGCCAGCTGCCCCTTATTCTGAGTGTAGCTGAATGAAATCCTGGTCACAGGCATGTTTTTTTTAAAAGGTGGCTCAAAATATGATTTTACTCCTCATTACGAGGCTAAACTGTGCATGAGGTGAACATGCCACTTCAAAATATTGACAGTTAGGGTTGTGTGAGCTCATTTAAACAAATTTAAGAACCACTGGGAGTCTGTGAATTTGAAAGTTTCATTTCTAAGTAAAATGCCCTTAGTTTGAGCTCCATTTGGAAGAGATCGCTGAGAAAGGATCAGGAAAGAGTAAATAACACAAGGAAAACGGATTATAAAACTGAGTTAGGGAGAAAAGTTGGGGGGGAGAGGAAGAAAAAGTGAGAGAGGGGATTTTGGACCACAATTGTGGTCTTAAAAATATGCAATTTGAAGTAAAAACTAGGGTTTGATTGGGTTTTTTTTGTTTGTTTGGTTTTGTTTTTTTTTTTTTGTGTGTGCATGTGTGATTTTTTTTTTGGTTTTTTTTTTTTTTTCCTAAACTAAAATACTTTTTGAAAAGACATAAAGTTCCAGAAAGAGAAATATAGGAGTTTCCTTAAATGGTTTCTGACTGATGACAAAATTGCCCTTTAGAAGTCTTCTCTTCAGGTCTTTCCTGATATCACAGATTACTATGCATCAGAAACTTTAAATAATCTTGAAACCTAAATGCCTTTCCCAAGAACAATTTGGAGCTGAAACATTTTGGTAAGATAACCCAAATCACTGCTTACTAAATACTTTTGCAATGCAATGTCCTAAAAAAAAAAAATCTGCATCTGGCAAATCTGTTACAGTTGACATTTGGATTAGAGAAAGTTATAGCTAGATGTCTGGATGCACACAAGTATGCTATTAAAAATACATAATTGACCATTGAGATCATCAGTCAAGAAATGATCAGTGATATGAACATGACCTTCACCCTATCTGATGAAGAGCTTCTAAGAGGGAATGACAGCTTCAGCCTGGAGTCTGAGAAAAGTGTCTTTTTCACACCTTGAGTATCAGTCCTATAATAAGACCTTCTTCCATGCCTTGTGCACAGGGTGACTTGCTGCAAGCTTCCTTTTCACAGCCATTGCCATTATATACACAGCGCTAGATTTAGTACAAGCTATTCACGCTCCTGGTGCACCAGACTTCAGTTTCCCATTTCACTGCATAGAAGTAGGAACAGTGGCAGACTGGACAGGGACCCTACAAGATCATCATGACAACCAAAGATGAGGTAAGCAAGGAGCAATGGTGGAAAACACATCACTATTCAAAAAAGCCTTTTATCTGCATCACTTTTAGACAAATATAAATTCAGAAGGCTCCAGCACACTAATGGTAGAATTAATGTAAACTTCTTTTTTTTCTTTAAAATGAAACTATTGCTGCTTTTAGATACAGTTCTATTTTTAACCTTGTCCACTCAGTTCTGTTAACAGACAAGATCAGAGCAGATCTACATAGCTTAAAACGTTTCATATCAGATGGCAGATTGCAGATTCATGTATCGAGTTATTGGGAAGGGCAGGGGGTTATTTCTCTTAGTCATAATGTAAATGTAAAGTAGAAAATCCAGTAGCATTTAGGGTGGGAAAGAGAAGAAGGAAAGCAAGGAGGAGTAATTGGGGTCACATCCCTGAGCACAGAGACATTTCCAGAACGCAGACCAAGTGAGTCACAGGCAGCATGAGTAAAAAGAAGGAGCAAGTGATAAAGTAGAACTTTTGGCCTTTTAAAGCTTTTCTCATGGAACAAGAAAAGTAATTACACATTGTCTCAGCAAACACCCGTGGCACCACCTGGTGTATTCTCAGAGAAATCCCAAGAAGGGATTTTTCACCTTAACCTTGATAAATGCTGTGCTGGTATCAACTGCTTTGCATTATTGCAATTTCAAGGAAGTATCATCCTGGGAGCACTGTTGGGAACATAAGCCTTCCAAGATATGCAAGTGACGGAAGTTAGCTGATGACTGCTGGGTAACAAGAGCTCAAAAAGAGAAAAGTTCTCTGTTCTACAGACTACTAAAATTGAATTTGACTCCATGAAGTCATGAGCATTTAAAAATCTCCTGGAGCTTGGAAAACAGTGGGTGATGAATCTCCCTGCTGTCTCAGCCGTCATTCCTATGTCTTGCTCCTCTCTGTGTATGGCACAGCTTCCTCCTTGCTTTGCCTACTGCCTGTGCCAAAACTGGCATGCCTTTTCCCAGGAGGATTTAACAACATCATTCCTGCATACCCGACGTACTGCTACTACCAGAAGTGTTCTTTTGCCAGCAGGTTCTAGCTCCTGGTAACTTACCCCCAGACAAATTTCTGTGAATCCCGAGCTTCCTGTGCTGGGTCCTAGCCCACAAAAACATATCTTACAATCCTCATTACCTTGACTGGGGCATCAGCCTGAGTCCAACCTTCTGTCTGCTCTTATACCTTTAATTGGGTGGGAACCCATAGATTAAAGACGACAACCCCCACTTGCTCACATTATCAAACAAGTCTGCAACGGGTCTCTAAATGCTGATTCCTGTGTAATAACATGCAGTGACGCTTCTTGGAACAAAACCAGGAAGGTAATATCAGAGTACAGAAATTGGCACACAGCTCATTTTCCATGGACCACCTATAATCTAATCTATTTAGGCTTTCTGTTAGTGGACTATATGTATATATGGACGTGTCTGCGCAGTCTATCTGTATATTAAACACTTTGCGATAGCAGCACATCTAAGACCTTTCACTATGAGTAAGTCAGATACTACAGGTATTGTTAATGAAGTTTAATTGACAGCCATACTTTTTCAGTTGAAAATCTGAATTTTAATGCCTTATATGATTATAAAAATTTTACTAAACTTACTTATAATTGAAGTATGTATCCTTACAGTTAATTTCAACTGCATAAATCACAGTATAATAATGTTTGCAGAGGAAAATCTAGGATGGTAATTTTGACTCTATACATTATAAAATCAACAGCAAAGAGCATATTATCAACATGAGAATTTTTGTGAACTTCCTCATAAAGCAAGGCATCCATTCAAGTGCTTCTTCTGAACACGTGTACATGCTCTTTTCCATCACATACCAGCAAGAATCAAACTTTTGGACAAGTTGACTACTTCCTTACTCAGAAAAATGTTATATCAGATGTATCCAATTTTAAGACTCAAAAAATTGACTGGCTTCTGTGTTTGAGACATATGCAAGTGCAGACATGCATACATGTATAAATATATGTATGTATTTCTTTAAATCAGTATTTGAACATAGCCTTGGGTGACATGGTTTATTGGGAGGTGTCCCTGCCCATAGCAGTAGAGTTGGAACTAGATGATCTTAAGGTGCTTTCCAACCCTAACTATTCTATGATTCTATGAAGTGATGAATTGACAAATCTAGTTACTCAGCATTTGTCAGCATGAATAGTTTTGGCAGGATTCTTAGGCTGGAAAGCAAACAATAGTGCCTTATTAGAACTCCAGCAGACACCACATTGCAAACATTTGAATGAGTTTTTTTCACATTTTGTACATTTGTACAAGATTAAAATATCATGTTGTGTTACAAAATGCAAAATTACAAAGGAGGCATTTGAAATGAACTTGCCAGTTTCTGAGGTATAGCTTCCAGTTTTCACCCTCAGATTTTATTCATACTCAAAAAAAACAACCCAAAACCTGGAAGTAGGACAGGGGGAAAAAGAGATATTATAGAAAGAATAGAGAATTTTCCTGATGGATTCCTTAATCATGTACAAGTTGCTGGTGAACAATAAAATACAGTGAAGATTGCTGCAGAAATTAGGTCTTGACCTGAGTTGTTGAAAAACAGTTCAAAGCAAATTGAAAACATAAATGGATTTGTGTGGTTTTTTAAACAATATTTCAGCATAATGAAGACAGAGACCATGTCATACCAAAGGCTAACGCTAAAATTAATGTTACTACCTCTATAAAAATAGATAGATCGCTCCATATTTAGAATGATGTACACAATGTACAGTAACACCACAGGAGATTAATATACATGAAACTCCCCTCTTTTCAGCTTAAATGATGTTCAGGTCATCATGACTCCTGCCAGCAAATCGAAGGAATTCAGTTAAGATGGACATTCTGTGAATTATCTTGCTGGTTAGGACCTCAGGAGTATGTATAGAAACTGAGCTTAGCTGAACACTACACTACACACTGAACCTGGTCTTAATCACTTTTACACATTTCTTTATAATTTCACAGATCTCCTTAGCAGAACTCTGCTTATTCTCAGCTTACACAAGTGTACACCTGCAGTTGCTCTCCTAACATTGATCAGTATCTCCAATTTCAGTGGACTGAGGCCAGAATTTGATTCATCCAAGTTATTTGGATTGTACCTTATTTGAAACAAAAGCATAAGCAGAATTGCATCCATAGTCTCTGTGCTTACACCTGGTCAGAAAACAAAATCATCACTGCACAAATAACGCTACTATTTCAACCAAATAGATTAACTGATGGTGGGTGGTTGTGTGTTTTTTCTTTTTCTCTACAAAAACTGTTACTTTTAAATGAAATTAGAATTTATGAAAGGTGGTAGGTTGACAGCTGTGGGATCAAAACAGGAGTCAAAACCTATAGGTAGAGGAAAGGTAGCTGCACCGCCTTTCATGCAGACTCTGCTTTGAATTACATTTCATTGTGTCCTGATTTGTTGTATTTGTACACCCACATTAATGTTCATATTGGGTGAAAAATAGAAACTTGTATTTAATGAGAATTATTAGAATAAATGGTGTCCTTTCCAGTGGACTTAACCACAGGTCTGCAAAGGTCAAGTGCTCTTGTAATACTTCACTTTACCTAGCTATATAATTTCTTATTCCTAGGCATATACCAGGCTCAGGATGGCATCTCAGTACTCAATCCACCTATCACTTTGCAGGTGCTTCAGTCCCCAGCATCTCTTTATTTCAGTCATGAAAACACTTGTCTACAGAGCAATCAGTCATTCCTAGACTGTCATTGCTGCATCAAGCAATTTACGTTAGTAGATCTCGTAATGACATTTCTTAGACTTGTACTTTATGGGCATTTCTTTTTTTGGAATTTGTGCGGGATAGAGAGGACTAAGCTGGCTGGGTGAATTATCAGACTGTCCTCTAAATACTCATCTTTAGAAAACGTCTTAAACAATATTTTAATCAAGGTACAATCTCTTTCAATTGTAAGAAAATTCCCATGGACACAAGATATCCCCAGCTTATTTTCAAAACTCATTATGCTGGTAGCTAATGGGCTAATACCCCAGAAAACATGCAATCTGCATGTATTTAGCATTCTGCTACATTTCCTGTTTTAATAGTAGAAGATACAAACTAAAACAACTTGCATGCATGTGTCCTAGGTATCTATCATGTTATCTAGCAGAACCTAAAGACCTAAAAAGGGTAAACTGTAAATGGAACAGAAGTTATATCCTTGATTTAAACTGAAAGAGAATGGGCCAATTATGGTTGAAGATGTCATCACAAATAGCTTTAAACACAAAAAAGGAGTTTGAATATGAAACAGCACCACCCACCCCAACCTCCTCCCCCTTCCAAAAAAAAAAAAAGAGGCTATGGCCTATAGCTGTCCATCTATTAAGTTACCTGGATTCATACATTAGCAGAGATGTGCAGACAAGAGCACACTGACTCCTATTCTTTGCCTCTAACAAGGGCAATGGATCAGGCTCTTACTCCCCTCTCACACTCATTTTACTTTATCTGCATCTATCCTGATTTATGTTGAAAAATACAAGTTGAATTTGGCACCTTCAGTGGTGATGGACTGATTACTCCAGTAAAAGTTTTCTGCTTGCTCCATACCCAAACAAAAAGCAACATCAGGCTCTCCTCAGGAATAATCAAAATTGGAATAGGAAAGAAGGACTGGGTTCATTGTAAAGCTTTCAAATGCAGGCTGCCTTTAAGTCCTATTGAACTCTATTTCTAAATGCCAGTGTCTTACTGCATGAAAGCAGCCTGTATCCAAAACAAGGGCAGTCAAGTAGAAAACAGGCCTTTTGCAGGTCATTCCCTGCTGTCCCCCTTGCTCTCTTACAAGTTTTTCTATGACTGGACATCTTTTCTTTCTCTCCCCATGATTTTTTTGTTTTGTTTTATTCTTGTACTACCCCTTCCTCTTCTACAATGCTACAGCTGTTCCTGTTCCACTAGTGGCTCTGGCCCTTGTGTCTGTATTTCTCCTCTCTTCTACTATGAGGAGTGGTAAATTTTAACAGGCACAACTAGGCTGCTTATTCCCCCTGTTTCTCTTCACTTCCACAGAACCAGAGGCAGCAGGAAACAAAACAGAAGGCTTTCATCTTGTACATTATTCAGTCAGCCAGTTGTATAATACTGTACCTGGAGGATTTCATATACTGTACTGGAAATCCTACTCTTACTATTGCAGGAGAGGTCACCTAGTAACACCTGAAATGTTTTTTGGCTGGTACAGTTTATTTAACTGCTATGGATCCAGAGGGATTGATCACAGCTATTTTTATACATACTACAGGGCACAAGTTTAACACAATTTTCTGAGATTTATGTTTGCAAAAATGTGGATGACTTGGGCTTTTGCTCAGGCTACCCAAACCTCACAATCCTTAATTGAAAACCGTAATGACTGCTGTGAACATTCTTCATTGAAACTCTCTTTCACTGTAGCTAAGGATCATACCTGCCCTATATTAATAATTAAGCTACAATTGAAATTCTCAAGGTGAGGATCCAGCATCAAGCAAGCCAGCATCGGATGGACAAGTTATTTATACCACTACGGAAACAGAGAGATCCTTGTCTGAAATATTAATTTAAAAAGAATCACAGTGTGAGATAGATTCACACCAATTCAGCCCATATTTTAATAGGTTTATCCCAACAGTAACATGTGCCAGAAAGAAAACATAAACCAAGTGATTTTAAAAGTAAATAAGACTTTGATTTTTAATAATGCTAAAAGGCTTCAAATTCACACATTGCCACCCTCTCCACCCTCAGCACTGCTGAGTTCACAGAACTACCTTAACACAGAATTTAAGCATATGATGAATATAAAAAAAAATCTACAGGGAATAATGTTTGTTCTGTCAGTTCTTCATGGTTTGTTTTGTGGCCTCTACAAATAACAAATGATTAGAGAACAAACATGAAGAATAATTGACTTTAAGGCATAAACAGCTGCACTTAATTCTGGAGAAGTACCCAGAATAGTTGCTTTGAAATCTCTCTGCTTTTTCAATGATAAACATGCTACAGAACCATGAAACAAAACCTGCAAACAAATTATGACTACTTATCTCTTTTGTGTCGTTCTCTTTTGCAGCCTTTATTCTGCCCGGTAGTTTGGCATTGTTGCCTAGGTGCACTACGGTATCATTTGTTTTTATGAAGTAATTACAGTCAGAAATAAGTTTTGTAAACCTGATTTACATCCCTCTAAACCCCTCATAAATTCATAACAGTCTAAACCTTTCTAATTTTGCTCTGGGGCCACAGAAGGAATCCTCTACATTTGATTTGGACAGTAAGCCTCTGATCTGATAACCCAGTTATACCAAATTTTATATCCTTTGACAAAAATCCAAGTGGCCTTCAGATTCCTTGCCTCATTTGTTTAGATACTTGAAGTTCATTCAAGCTGCTTCACTGGAAGAATAACTGGTTCTGTTTATTTTTCATAGGCCTTTTTAAGACCTGATAAAGGAGAAAAACAGAGATTTAATATGTTGCTACAGTTTTCTAAACTTTTACTAAACTGAAATTAGATGATACAAGCAAAGGCCAAAACTGAAATGGAGTCTATAAAAATCAGTGGATTAACAGTGAACCTGAACTGAATCACCATCTAACTGATTTACCAAATTACTACAGCGAGTCACCAAATGTTGCTGTTATACAGCACAGTCAGTTCTTACAAATGTATAAATACTCTCCTATAGAATTTAAGGAGGGATTGTCCATTTCAACCTGAGTTCCACTTAAAGCTTCCTACTTACAGCAAAGTGATCAGTCCAACCAAAACAAAAAACAAATCCCACCCTGTTTTATATCCGAGCCATCAAAGGATGTACAAAGTCCTGAAGTTCACACACATGTAGAAGCCAAAATTCCCTAGAACACAGAATTTTGATACTATATCTGCCATAATCATGTTTGTTTTAATGACACTTTCTCTGCCACGGAGATGACTATATTATTTCTTTTAGGTTTACATAAAAGGAACAAGAAAATTTACTATGGCAATCTTGAGGCAATAGGAGGAAGGTAGTGAATGCATTCTGGGCTCATCCATAACATCGTCTCATCTCACCAATCACCAAGAAGGTGGTCACACTACCTTAGCTGTGCCAGCACAAAATGACTTCGGCAAATATAACAAAGCATATCTACACAACTGCCTGTGAGAGTTCTATTTCATCAGTCACCATAAAAAGTAGACTCTGTTAAAATGCAGCTGTATACCACTTGCGTAGCCACTCTTATTGTCATGCAAAGGTAGTTAACAAATGTCAGATTAGATAACAAAACTAGACAAAGAAAACCACTTTGCACACTTCACTGAGGTTTATATCCTACCACAAACTTTTTATGACAGCCAATAACTTAAATGCTGTTTAGACAAAGAACTAGCAAGTCTCTTTATTAAAGACACACTTAAGACTTCATGATTAGAGCATTTCTGTGACAAGAACATGGTGACATCAGAATACAAAATGCTGCCCTTATATGAAAAACGCTGATGATAAAATAACAGCCTGTGGTAGATACCTTCAGCAGACCTTAGCAATCCTCTTGCAAGGAAAGAAAATGGTAGATTGAAATAGGTAAAATTTAAATCACGGTTAAAGTATTTTATATATTATAAATACTACTATAGTCCTGAAGCATCCTCATTACATCTTGTAACTGAAGTCTAGAAAGTTGAATCAGTATTGTTTTGACCTTGCTGAAACATTTTGATACAGCTGAAACAAAATACAATTTCAATTTATCCTGAAACAAAACTTCAGTTTTACTACTATACTGTATTTCTTTTGCTTTCCTGTTCAGAAGAGGTATTCTACTTCTCTGGGGGGTGAGGAAATAATGATAAATCTTCTGCAATCAGGGAAGGAGAAAGATGAGGGTGACTGTCAAAATTTTTCAATAACTATACATTATTATGCAAAAGAAGTACTTAATAATGAAAGTCCAGTAACAAGCTTAGCAATAACAGTGTGTTTAACTGGGCTACTTCCTAATTCCTGTTAATGAACTTCCTCTCAGAGATGGAAACGTGGAATAAGTTCTCATTTATACCAAGTTGTGGCTCCTAGAGTGACAAAACCCCCTAAGCCCCAACTTCATGTAAGTGGAGGCAAGCAGGTTTGCCTCTGGCCACTCTTTAATTGAAAAGAACTGGACATTTTTGGAATCTTGCTGGATGTTATCCTTGACTGGTGTTCACCATAATAGCTTGAAAGTTTAAGAATACTCTGAACAAAAATATATTTGGAAACAATGCCACCTGTAGCCTTAAATTACCTGTGCTGATTATGGACAAGGGTTTGATTTGTGACAATACAATATGGCACAAAGTTTTATGTGAGATAAAATCTTATAGTTTGGCCTGACTAGAGAATCGTTGCTTTTCCACTGAGAGAGAATGAATTAGGTTAGCTTTCACTTTCTCTGGCTTTCAAAAAATATATTCTGCAAGAAAATCAAGGATAATTTATCTATAATGGACTACTCATGTACAATTATGATGTATTAAAATAATGATGTTGTTATAGTCTAAGGATCTAAACAAGTATGTAGGGAGATTTAATATCTTTTTATTAGATGAACATATTTAGAAAAAAACCCTAAAGATTTCAGGAACCCAAGAGTATATCCAATGATCTGAGGAACTGGTTTTCCCCTAACTGTATCAGTTAGGCAAATAAAAGATATTAACCTTGCTCATAAACTTTGCTTCACTTAAAATAGTGAAAAATTGTGCCTGCATGGGTTTATGCTTAGATATGGAAATGGCAAGAACAGAGAGAAGAAATAAGGTTAAGAGCAGGGAGATTTTTCAAACAATTTATGCTAATATCCTCCTAACTTCTAACATAAGCATTCAGCAAAGCTATATTACTTGCAGTGAAACAAAATTAGTCATATGGAGACAGGAAACTCAGTGACTTGCTTTTTCAAACTCCCTTTGTATGTTATGCCCATAAAAGATTTCAATTACCCATTAAGTGGAAACAGCTGATTTAAGGGCACAGTGCATCATCTAACCAGTACTGTCAAGAATATTTAGGCAATTATGCAAAATTATTATTTGTTTCTGTTAAGCAATAGGGATGTATATAACAGCTTCCTCTGAAGAAAGAAAAGCAGAACAGTGCTCACTTAGCAATATATAGACTCTGCTATTCCAAGAGTCATCAACATGTATAATTTCAAGGTATTTTAGTTATTATTGGTACTTGGGCAAGTTATGTTTCTATATTATCCTGAATGTTACCTTGACCTTGCAAAAGCATCTGAAGTGCTTGAGCTGATGAAGTATCTTAGAATAATATGGACTGCACACTTAATAAGCATGGCTGCCTTGCAACTATGCATCCTGTAAAATGTGGGCATTTTCATTGCTATGATGTTTGACACATCCTACCAGGAAATAATCAACTCTTTAGGCTCATGTCTAAACTACAGAGCTGATGCCTATTGAGAGAGAGACAGGCTGCAGCAGGTAGCCCTGTTTCTCTAAACGAGGAAAAGTATAGGTGCATGGAATATCTTTCAGAAATGGAGGAGAATGGAAAAAGCCTTGCTTACTACCTACTTGGAGAGATCTTGAAGAGAAAAAGAGAAAGACAACTCAGATGTTAAAAATATTAAATACTGGATTCTTCATATCCACTTCTTGATCCATGGCCTTATTATTTCCTTATATTTTTCCTAGATTTTCTGTGTTACAAATAGAGATGACTATATAAATACATAAAACTTGTAAATCACACTCAGATAGAGGTGAGTGGTGAAGCTTAAGCAGCAACACATTTCTGGAAGCAGGAAGAACTCTACAACCTAATCAGATTTTGCATTTACAATAAACATAAGTGCCCTCAATAGAATTACAGAATGATTTGGGTTGGAAGGGGCCTGAAAGCTCCAGTTCCAAACCTTCCAGGAACACCTTCCGCTAGATCAGGTTACTCAAAGCCCTGTCCAAGCTGGACTTGAATACTGCCGGGGATGGAGCAGCAACAGCTTCCCTGGGCAATCTGTGTCAGTACCTCACCACCCTTGCAGCAAAGAATTTATTACTAATGTCTAATCTCAGTCTCCTCTCTGTCAGTTTGAAAACATCACCCCTTGTCCTGTCCCTACAGGCCCTTGTAAAATGCCCATCTCCAGATTTCTTGTAGCCCCTTTAGGCCCTGCAAGCTGCTCTAAGGTCTCTTCAGAGCCTTCTCTTTCTAGGCTGAAAAAATCCTCTCAGCCTGTATTCGTAGGAGAGGTGCTCCAGCACTCTGAGCACCCTTTGTGGCCCTTCTCTGGAACCACGAGGAAGGAAAGATTAGGGGCTTGATGTATGTTGCTGTCTGCTACTACCGTCAAACTGTGTATACATGGCTTGACTTTAAAGCACTGGGGACTGGCTGGCTAGGGGACAAAATGCCACACTGCTTGGCTGTAGCTGATATTTGTTGAAGACAGAGTTCAGAATGCATATAGAAATGTCAGCACTATTTTTTCTTCTGTGTCTGTGCATCTGGCTTCATTTGACTGATGTTTAAAAAAAAAATAAATTCCCATTTTCCCTTCTTTAAATGGAGAGAATGTATCAGACCAGCAGTTTGCATCAATTAAGTAATTTTAAGGAGAAAAGCTTTACTATAAATACCATTACCAAAATAATCTGACTCAGTTGTCACCCACATAATAAGGATGTTCCTATTTACGGGTTTTTGCAGACATCTAAATGGCTGCCAACTCTTTCTTTTTTTTTTTCCCTCAGTTATTTCAAAAGTAACACTGATGAAAGAAGAAGAATAAGAGGGTTGTGTTGGATGAACACCAATGACAACATCACGATGGTCTATCAGAAAATTATTAAATCAAATAATTTGCTGGTAGTATAAGTAGGATAGAGCACAGAGGAATTCAAGTTCTGCAATCAAAACTTAAGGCTCATCAAACCTCAAATCAGTGGCATGACCAGTTCCGTTCTCCTCCAGAAAGCTCCAGTCTTGTCAGTTCAGAAGTCTCCCATTAAATTTCCACCTTTAGCATCTACCCAAACACCACCACTTGCCTGTACCTCCCTAATTATCTGCAAAGTAAGTCAGTATTTAAAGACCCTCATTTAATCTAGCACTGCCAATGTAGCACAAATTTTCAATCAGGCTTCTTAATAAGCCTCCTGAAAGGGCTGCCAGTCCTTCTAATCCAACAGTTAAGCTTGTCAAAACATGGTGACTCTGGACCACAAGTCCCCCATCATGCACCTGAATGGGCTCATTTGGCTGGAAAGGACGACAAAGTCTTTCTAATTGACACAAAAGGGGAAGGAAGAAAAAAAACCAATGAACACGAATCATTGAAACCCACACAAGTGAAAAAATTCAAGCTGATCTAGGAGCAAGCACTAAATGGAGCTATTGACATGAAAGAATTGCCCAGAATGAGATCACACCACATTGCAATCTCATTGTAGGCATGGGGGTTGAATAGCGGGTGTTTGAGCTGTGCCTGAAGCTGGGTTTGTATGTGTCAATGTAAGAGACTGAAAGAGCAAAGGCCACAAATCAAGCATTAAATACTGAAAACAAACTTCTTTCTTCTGTCCATCTTTCAAGAATCTCTGAAAATAGCTGGGAAAAAAGGCTAGGGGCAAAGGCAGAAAGATCTTGGATTTAGGCTGAATAGCCCCTAGTTGGGTACACAGACTATGTATGGGACCATGATACTCTGGTTTGTAGCAGCACAGATGGTTCCTGACCAGTAGACAGGTAGTGTGCATTATAAATTGTATGGGATAGAAGCATTTAAAGGCCCTGTCTGGGTCAGGTGGTACACGCTTGTGAACACCACTGACCCCAGCCTTCATCTCAGAAGAACTCTAGTTCCAGCAACGCAACAGCTTCTTTCACATTTATAAAAAGCTCCTGTTGCTAAGTGCAGGCTTGCTGGCAGACGTCTATACACACCATTTGCCAAAAGGTGTCTTTTCCTCTTCTGGCTTACTCAAACTTCTGTAAATTACCAGCTAAAAATGCCCTGCTTTTCACAGGTTTTAATTAAGATTGCTTTCTCCCTGCAGGAAAAGAAATATTGAAAATAACCTGAAAAATTAGTTCCCTTGTTGCTAGGTGAGTTTCTCTAACACACCCAGCCTCTCTAATGAAGTGAAGCTCTTATCGTCACTTCAGGTGGTAGCTAATTAGTATATTTTCTTAATTAAAATGCTTTTCCTATGGAGGTTTTCTTCAAGAAGGCCAAGGAGGGCATTTTGTTGCTATGACCACTGAAAATCAAAATGTCCTAGGGACATCTGCTCCGGGATTCAAAACCTGCTAGAAACTTGTTGGGAACAATGTGTTCAAGTCTACAACAGAAACTGAATTTATTCAAATACCAAACAAGAGCTTCAAGACCAAAGGATTTAAACTATGGAGGGCTATAACCTCAGCTCCTAAAGAAACCCACAGGAAAGGTGCCACTTGAGCTATGTGTTACATGTATATTATCACATGCATGAGTTTGATGAAGTTTTATGTAGGTTTTATTTATATTTTATATGTAAGTTCAGGGCTATTTAATTTCTGCCTCAAAATAATTTTAAGCCCTCAAAACTTTCCACTGCTTTTAGCATCTGCACATCTTTAAATGAGGAACTGTCCCAAACCAATTTCATGGTTTTATAATTAGCATATTACCTGAGCTCTCATAAATGTTGTTAACATTGTCACAGGTCTTCACAAATCCAGCTGGTTTGTTCTGGCAGCTGGGGTGTGTGCATGATGAGCCTGTTTGGCAGCTCTGCTTTAGGGATCACAGCTATTGGTTATGACTTTTAACAGACTGCATTTAAAGGCTGGGAATGCTGGGAAGGGGATTTGAGGGACATTGAATTAAAGGCTGAGAGAGGCTTTGGTATCTTTTTACTGCATTCAGTTTCTGCATCTTGGGTGACTCTTCTTCCCTTCTCCCATTTCTCTGTAGAACACGTGTACAGAGCTATTCTCAAACTTTCAGTTAAGCACAAAAAAATAAAAGTGAACTCCACATTTTGGATCATTTGTAGGAAGAAATGTAATAGCTTTGCCGCTTTTCCTCGTTTTTCTGTCAATGGTCGTCAGATAACATAGAAACTCAAGTCTTTCGAATTCTTCAAGTTACTTGAAAGTACCTTGAAAGCATTTCATTCTGCTTTTACCAAGTTTGACTCTTTCTCAGATTCCTGCAGAATGGGAAGTTGGAGAATACGACTCTGCTTCCATCTGTCTCATTGTATCAGAGAGTGCAGAAAGGAGCTGTCACGCTGGCAGCTCTCCATCGCAGCAGTGAGCTGGGGTCACAGCTGTCTTTCACCTATGAAAGATAATTCTAGGCTTTGTCTGCAGTGTGGAGCATTTCCTTCCCTTTTCTTTTTAGGTGTAATGTATAACCTTGTCAAAGAGCTAAATATACTGCAAGTTCTCACAAGAAACAGAGAAGTGACAGGGACTGAAGACTTTCACACTGACTTTATAATAAGCTTCCTTTTTTTTTTTTTTCCTTTAATAACAATTTGATGGCTTGCAGAAGCAGTTAATTTTCCCCTCTGGTGCAGTAGCTCAGGGTTGTGAATCAATTTGTTCTTGCACAGACAGAGGTGAAATCCTGCCTCTACTGAAAAATCCTAGTCCAATGGAAGTTTGTGACTGACATCTCAGGAGGGCAGAAGCTAGGAGGTCCTTTGAATGGTAAAAGATAAGGGGATTTGGTTGAATTCCAAACATCACACATTACTTTACAGGTCATGGAAGGATTACTGACTTGACCAATGGTGGGAAAGGACTGTTGAAAAGTGGAGTATCTTCAAGATAGAAACTCCAAGTTTCTAAGGAGAAATTAATAGTTGTGTCGCAGAGAGGAAGTGAAATATCCATTAGTAGGCAGTATTTTGATTAAAAAAGGAAATATATTAATTGTTTTGAAAAACATAAAGTCGCAAACAGGACCCAGAACAATTATAACTTTAGTCCTGGCAAAATTATGGAGATTTTCAGCAAGAGAAATTAAAAGAATTGTAAGATGAACCACCCATGCCTGTAGTAGCATGTCTGGGAAATAAAGAGAGACTTGAGTGTCAGCCCTTCAGGCTGCCTGACACAGAGCTGACAAGTTCTGTGTTCCATGACAGAGATGCAGCTCACAGCAATGATACCCGGGTCCTTCTATGATGATGTGCCAAACTGCATTTCTCTTCTTCAAATTAGGGATTTCAACTTTGCAATTGAAACACACAGTCAGATGTGTCTCCTGAATCATCAAGGAATGACAGGAAGCAGGTTGAATATCTTCAGCATGGGAAAGACAACCCTGAAGGATATGAGTAATCTATAAAATCATGCTCTACACAGTGACAGGTAGATGCGAGTTGCCTGTTCTAAGTATCTATTCTAGTGCCAGAGCAAGTGGTCAACAAGTGAACCTATTCAGACCCATGAGGAAAACAAAAGAAAAGATTGCGGGGGGGGGGGGGGGGGGGGGGGAGAAA